>JAJQOW010000212.1:0-153912 GCA_037975125.1 Latrodectus hesperus
ATAACAAATGTTTTATACTCATGCGCATTCTTAATTCAAGAAATTGATGTTTTCAAATCAATTGCCTTGTCTGGATGATTTGCTGGATACGCTTATGTAATATGACAAGTTTTTGTGTGCTAATCACAGTTTTACATTTTATTTTTTCTGAGATACTTGCAATTAATAGTTCCAGTAATTTAGATATTAATGAGAAAGTTGGCTAATATTAATTTAAAAGTGATTTCTTCTGAATCATTAACTTGTAAATTAAAGAAAAGAAATTCAAAGAATGATTTTAATTTTTAAATTACTTTCTTCAAAACATTAATCCCTACAAATACTTATTATTAGATTGATTCACCTAATTGTCCTGTTATTGAAAAGCATATTATATCTAAGAACAATGGGGTTTTAATATAAACATTGCAATAGATATTACAAATTTAAAGAGATAGAGATCCAAATCGGAGAAGAACAATGTAGAATGCTAGGAAATATTAGTTTAACGTTTGGGTTGTGATGCAATCTTTTGAGTTAAATACACACTCATTCATTCAGATAATTTCTCTCAAGAATATGCACTATTCTTTCACCACTTCGCACTTCATGTTTTGGAACTTCAATGCTTCACGGGATTTTCCAAAATATTCATCACAAATAAAAATGAAATTAATATAACCACGTCGGCAACCACATTGCGGAAAGGAATTTTTGTGCTGATGCACTAGAGAGAAGAATATCTGCATGTCAAACAAAAAGAGGAGTTGATTCAGAGTACATACAACGGCCCATCATAAAGGTGCGTGGTTGTTTTTCGGTGAGACATCGACCAATGAAACTACGGTGAGGCTGACTCACATCATAAGGAATAAATGATTTGTCGAAATGACAAAAAAAGACATCATAGCCTTTATCGATGGCTACTTGGTCCCCCTGACCGATGAAGACCTTGAGATGACAATAGTTTGCAAGTGAGTAACAAAACGAAAAGAAAACGAGGAAGAAACTGAAAAGCTTGGCCTTACCCGGAAGAATCTGCAATAGGTCAGCAAAATGGCAAGAGGGATAACAATCAGCACTAGTCATTGACGATAATATAGTTGAAACTGTCGAGTTCAGCAATCGTGTTGACAGGATTATGTACTTGTACAGAGGAATTTTGAAGGAAAAGAAGCCGTGTGATCCACACCAAACATATCATTCTGTATGACCAAATGGACTTTTAAGTAAGTATTTTCAAATGGTAAAAGTTATTATAGAGTAATAAAAATCGTTAATGTCCGTAATTTCATTCCTCTTGAAAAATATTAACATATTTTCCATTTTCATGTAGTTTCACATTCTGCAATTAGTAGATTCCGAAATCTACTTGCATTGAACTACTGAGAAATATCAGCAAGTTTGATTTCATTTGCTATTTTACAAATGTGGTATATATTATTTAGTAACTTACAATAACGAATGTATATATTAAGAATGCTGTATGATTTTTAAAGAAATATAGTAGCGTTTTAATTATAATTCCAAAATATTAAATTAAAACAAAAAAATTATCGATATTCTAAATTTGAAAATAATTTTTAATGTCTGCTTTCAAACTATTTTGTTAATTTTTTGGTAGACAATAAGAATGATACTGCTTTATTAATTGCTGATAAAGCATTTATTCTGCTTTGTACAAATAATCCAAAATGAATCATTACAATTTTTCCAAAATTTTATTCGGAATTCAAAACTTATGAGATTGTATGAATTATAGATGTTGTGCTAATTTCAATGAATATTTTTTAGTATAATAAAATAGCAGTTGTGAGAAGATCGCCCAAATCATACGAGAAAGTAAAATTACTTATATTTAATCACATTCCTTATCAAATTACTTTCAGATGCTTCTAAAGAAGAATTTCTTCATATTGAACTTAAGAACATTTACTTCATTTTTACATTACGTTTTTCTTCAAATTAACAATGATACATATGAAAGAGAAACTAGAATTACAAGATTATATTGATATTAATTTTACATTTGAACTCTATTTTATAAATTCTTACTTTTATATTTACTCAAATTTATAAAGTGTATTACTCTTTTATTAAATATTGTGAAGTAGGAAAGATCTATAACCTCAGTAATATAATATCTAATTATAATCCTACAACTCATTTGGCTTTATACAGGAAATTCAGTATACTAAGTATAATTTTTGATAACATTTACTTGAAATACTTTATAAAAAGAATGTTTAACATGAGAAAAAATAAAGATAAAACTTGTATAACATAAAAATTTCTTAGTAAACATAAAGATAAATCTTTCAACACTGAACCCAAACATACCTATCCCGTTAACAAATATTTCAATTGATGTGATAGATATCAGAACAACTCAAAACAACGCTAAATTTCCGTAAAATATGGTATAGCCTCTATTAACACAAATATGCACCAAGTAACACAAATAATAATAAAATAATTCATATAATAAAATTTCTAACTTGATATTAGGTAGTTACAATGAATTAAGTAAATATTTTACTTAATAAGTTGTTAAAAGTATAGATATCTAGAGTTTAGCGTGTTAGATTAAATTACATAACATGACTGTTATGCCTTACGCATTATTTATCTAATAAGGGGACTTGTAGAAAGAAAAGAAAATTATATTCCAGATGCAAAGTGAATGGAAATAGTACGAGAGCAAATATGTCATGATATCATGGAACAAACAGTCAAGGTTATAAATAAATAATTTGAATATAATTAGCTATTACTTCAAGAAACGGAGCTAATTCTTACATGAAATTCGGTTGAACCATGTGACATTGATAATAATGATTTAGAAAGAGGTTATAAGCAGTTATCGATCTTGTTACGGCATTTTATTTCCCACAGATATAAATGCAGATTCAAGTATATAAAATACACAATTTACTCCTAAATAGTGATCATTCTGTTAAAGATAATCATTGTTCACATATAATATAACGTACATGGTATCTTTCATGATACAAAGATACTTGAACTAATGCATGAACACTCGCACATTCACCAACATCTACTTTTTCAAATATTTGAGACAGCATTGATAAATAAGATTCTTTATATTTTCTTTCTTTTAGAAAAAGTATTAAGGAACCTAAATTAAATAAATTTAGCAAATATTACATTTTGAAAGTGACGCAAAAAATCAAAAAGTATTATCAACAACTAAAAAAATGCTAAATTTTTTAAAATATATAAAAGAATAACTTGTCAGTTTTTTAAAAGAATTGTATCTCATTACTATAGTTACACTGAAAATATATTTTAAGCGTAATCTGAAAAATTTTATTGCATCTTATTTTACTTTTGTATATTTAAGATCATATTAAAAATATGAATTATGCTGATATGAAATCCTACAAAATGATTAGATAATGTTAATTTATCCATATAGGAAAATAATGTAAAAATTGTTTTTGAAATAATTCAGCAGTTTTATCTTGATATAAAAAAATTTGTTTCTGTGCAATATTATAATTTCTGAGATCGATCGACTGAATTGTGATATCTTATAAGAATGACTTTTGCATGTTTTTGTCAGTTTGGGGTAAGAGAAATCTTTTTCAAAACCAATTGCAGAAAAAAATGTTAAACAAGATTTGATAAATAACTGTAGTGACAAATTTCGATAAAGGGTGTAATCCTTTATACAATGATTCCCTTCAATTATTCATTGTTTCTGATTGTTTAAAATAGTTTATTAATTTTAAACACACACACGATTAAAATTTTTGATTAGTTACATCTTTATTTACAATACGCGATTTACAAGCGAATACTACTTCATTAACAAGAATATATTAATATAAAAAGTTTTCCTAACAAAATCAGTTTATTCGGAACTGCTTCAGGGAATAAAATGCTACTTTTTATCAACATATTGTTTTCTTAAGTCTGAGTTATGGGATTGCTATAATTCGAAAACGTAATTACCGTATTTATTATTAAATTAAACCGTGAATAACACTGTATTCAATGAATGTAAAAATGATCATGCCACGATATAATCAAATGAAACTGTTTGCAGAAACTCTGATAGTTTCATGAAGCAAGTTTTTTATTTTTTCTTCCTTTGAAAAATGTCCGCCATGAGATATCACTAAATGAAAGAAAATATAATTACCGATACATATATAATTTCCTTTACATTAATGAAAGTAATTTCAACTCAATAAAAAATAACTAATAAATAAAAAGTTATTTTCATATATTTTAGGAATTATTTGACATCTTCTCACTTGATATAGGCAGAAAAACTTAGTTAGTGAATAGGAATGTAGCATTTTTAACAAAGCTTAGACAGCAATAAATATCAATCAAGAGTAAATATCATTTTTAAACTCATTTTCTTTTAACATGTATCTATACTATTTTCAAGCGGATGTAGATATCAGGAACTAAGATGATTGGTTCCTAAAATCTATATACATTGAACTGCTGGGAAAACCTACATCTTGTTAATTTATAAATAAGCTACATGACACGATTTTTAAAATTAATACAATGAAAAAGTATATTAAACATCTAACATAACTTATTTTGGAAATATGGCAATTTTTATTCAATAAGAAAATATTAACGTTCATTAAATCAGCCATTTTACATGTGTGTATTAAATATGCACCGGAGGTAATTATCTCACTTTTGAAATGTTTTCTCATCTGTCTGAAAGTATGAAAGATACAAATAATAGTGAATAAATGATTAAACACCACCATATTTCTAAAGAGTATTATGGATTTTAAGAAGCAAAGCATCAAATAAAATGTCTATTAGATGTTGTTTTGATTTTGTTGAGGATTTCAGATGTATTCAAATTGGCTATGTGAACGTAGAATGCAATGTGTTTTCAGAAGCATGTCTTTCGAATTTTAACGTTATCGAATGGAGCTCATTTAAAAGCTGTCCACCATCATTTATTCGTTTCAAGAGGTAAAAACCTTTGAAACGGAAGTATGAATGTCTGCACGTGCAATTTCAATAGATTCCGAGTAAACAATTTCACAATTATGATTCTTTAAAATGTTCTCAAACAGCTCGTAAATACCTGTTGAATTTAAAAATGCCACTGGCTGGAAGGAATTTTTACAAATTTAAAAAACTAGTTTTAAAATGTTAAACTTAATATGTTACAGTTGAGGAATGACAGCAAAATTGTCGACCACTGACATACAAATCTGCATTATATAGCTATCAAAGGGAATATTTCTGACATTTTCTTTTATTTTGAGATGAAATATTTATAGTATTGGTGGAATGCCTTAATACTATCATTGTCTAGGGAAGGAGATCTAAAATATTATTGGGAGCCAGTAAATAAAATAATGATCCTACAAGTTTCAATTGATTGCAAAGAACAATTAATTTGAGCAGAAAACAAACTTAAAACAACATCAGAATCTCTAAAGTAGGACTTGTACAATTTTTCAAATCTTTCAGGCAGAAAGACAGTTTTTAAACAAGATGTTACTAATTATTTGAAATTATATTGTAATGTATGTTCTAAGGCAGAAAAAACGTGATATAGACTTATATACATTAACATACATGTATCACATTAAAAATATTTTTACGATTTTAATGTGTAATTTGTATTAAGAAAGGCATTCACTATCTATTTAAAAATATTTCTATAATATTTCACTCTAAGAATTTATAATATAATATATTAAATAGTTTAACGCATATAAAACGTTTTGGTAAAAGGGAAAAATTTTCATTGCGATTGTCACAAGAAGCGTTAAATTCTTTAGCGCAAAACTATAATAGAAATAGCACAAAACGCAATCAAAGAGAAATTAGGAACAAAATTATCAGCAAATGTGCAGAAAAACTGTTATTTAAAGCATACATTTTTTTACTGTAGAAGAAAAGTACAGCTCAATATAAACCAAATTTCCGTAGATAGAATAAACACCTATTAAGAAAAACGACAGCGAAAAAAACTAAGAAAACATTTTTATAAGAAAATTTCTTACTAAAATTTGGTAGTTATATAAAATTCATAAGAAAATACATGTTTTGTTGCAAAGTCTTGAGTCCAGTAAATTTTCATATTCGCATCGTAAATTTGTAAAAGCAATTGCAGAATAAAAGATTTGAAACAACTACATAGTAATCTTTATAAGATGTGACATTAGTATTAATTTTTTTCTTTAATGTAACATAGATAAATCACTTAATATAAAATCTAAGGACCAAAATGTCTCTTATCCTCCAAAAGGAATATTGTAGAAAAAAATATTTAATTAAAAGTATAGATAAATACAAAATTATTGTACTTTAAAATCAAACATTTAAATGAGAAGAGTAACAATCAATTTTAATATACTCCTGCTAGTGAAAAATAAAATTATTGGCCTCTTATACAAAACATCTTCGCAAACATTTCCTGCTCGTACTGTCTAAATATTTTCTCTAAGTGTGGCGCATAAGAATATAGGATGCCCAGATTTAACATTGAAAAAGTAAAAAATTTGAATCTTTAGAGATACATTTCGAAAACAATCATCTCCACTGGCAAGATTGAATTTTACAACCGATCTATGCCTTGGTCTGTAATACAAATTCGGGATAGCAATATTCAAGGACTTACGAGAAATACGATAATAGAGTCCTTCCTGAGCACTTAGTTTGATAGATCTTTTAATAAGATGTTTAATATAATATGGAAGGGCATTAGACGAGAAATATTCTGCCTTATGAAAGCACCTTTTAGCGGGAAGTTGGCTTTTTCGTTTCCTGGAACACATTATTGGTTTGGAACCTACTTGAGCACTATAGTTTTTTCAAATAATGCCAAGTTTCTCAGATTAGAACGACAGTCCAATACGTCCAGCGTTACGGGATATCTCTCAAAAACAGTAGGCAAGTGAGCAGCTGAGGAATCACTGGGGATAACAATTCCTATGAAATTTTAAAACTGATATGGCAGCTGAGACAGAGCTGTGTGGATAACAGAATTTCCAAAGTGAAATGCGGCACCTCGAGCAACAAGGATACAGAAAGAGAAAATTTTGGAGAAAATTACGGTACCGGTTTTTGGACGATTGACAAAAGGGATACATTGGTAAAGATTCAAATCAAAACTAGTTGGGGTAAAAAAGAGTTTAATATTTCCAGAACGAGGAATCTTCGAATAGAAGGGTCAGTTTTACTTTCAGTTATACTTTTGACTAATGTCAAGATTAATCCAGAACCATTTAAAATTTATTATTTTTAGTGGAACAATTAAATCGAGTTAGTGCTTTAAATCAAGTGAATCTTTAACTGAGAAAATCTCTCTGCTAAAAGCGCATCAGGGTCTTTATATTTATAGGCTGCTATTGTTTTTATTCATTCCAAGGCGAAAGCCTCCAAAAACTCTAATGATCTTTTGGAAGAAAATTAAGGCTTTCTCTTAAATTATGGATCTTCAGGGATTATCCTTAATCAACATAAGCATGGCGTCAATTAAGAGTTTTTCCTTCTCTTGAAACATTACGTAAGGACTGATTTTTATTTTTTAAATTATTGAGTACATTTTCAATGGTCATAACAAGTGATTCATTGAAAAAAATAAGAATGGAAAATATGACCATGCTATAGGTTTCGATATGTCCAGTGCAACTCCACCTTGCTCCACCCTGGTATTTAAGGACACCGTGTCTCTTCATGGCATGGTTGGACAAGTTCTCTTTATGTGACTTTTATGTTAAATTATTATTAGTATGCGGTTTTTTTTACCGGATATTAGTTCGAATGTTGTCGAGCTCAAGAAGTCCAGTACTCTCCATCATTCTTCATTTGTGTCAGAATATAACACTTGAGAATGAAGATTAAAATTTTTCTACAAAAACAGAATATTTTAAGCGATTAACATAGGAGAATGCAAAATGATTACAAGGAGGGAATAGTAATAAAACTTTAATATTTAAAGTTTTACAACTCAATATTTCTTAATTTAAACTATAAACACACACAGTGTTAGCAAACTTTAATATTTAGATTTTGTGATGTCTCCTTTATAACACGGTATATCTTTGTGAAATACTAGATTGGATTCAATTTATATATTTGTAAATAGAAATTAATTTTCTTTTTTAAGTTTTTTCTTCCATACATTAATCAAAATTTAAAAGTATCCACGTATTTTTATAAATTTTCTAGAAGCATACTGTAAAGTTTAGACTTACATAATATATTGGTTTTTTGATTTATTTATATTTCTATAACATTTAATTGTTTCATCCTGGTAGATCAGAGTAGTATGGACTAAAACAAATCGTAATTCTTACATGAAACGCATTAAAACATTAAAATTTGAAAATATAAAGCAAAACAATCCTCAACTAACAATTACATCATATACTTCATCTTTTGTGCTAGAGAACTGGTTCCATATGAAACCATTTCCCCGAACAGAAAACTAAAACACTGCATCTTTCTTACGGTCATCAATCTTTTAAAATATTTTATATACGAAAATTTCTTATTTAAAATTTGGTAGTTACTTATTAACTTGACAATAATTGCGAAGATTTTCTGAGAATAATCTTTAATTTCTTTACCATTTGTTAAAACAACCAAGCACCAGACACCAGAATGCTTAGAGCTGGATTGATTGGCCGGATTGTTCATTTATAATTAAGTATATTATTTCTATGAATAGCTGTGTGTCTTAACCTCAACATTATCAAACAATTTATAAACTTTAATCAACCAGATAGAACTCCAAGCTTGAGATGATTGAATGATGCGGATTATTTGTTTTGTTTGTTTGTGTGTTTGTCGCTCAACGGTCATTTTTTGCACACGAGTGCTAATTAGACCGGAACCTACTGTTTAAAGTGGATTCAGAACCACAAAAACATCGATGCCCAAGGTGGGATTCAAACCACGAATTTTTGAACAAAAGGCAATGGCGCTAACCTTTCGCCTGCCAAATCGGCTGAGTGATGCAGAATAAGCTATTTTGGGAAATTGTAGTATAAATTTGGAGTGAGAGGCAGAATTTTCTAGATGTATGAAAGATCATTCATTAAGAATGCTTCGCTTAAAATTGCAATGCTGCTGACTACGTATGAATTACCTATATTGATAAGAGTTTAAATTTTGAAGCATACAAGATGGCAACACATGGTACATATTTATTTTGGGTAATTTATAAACAGCTATTAAATAAAATTAAAAAAAGTAAAATATCTTAAAATTAATATAACTTTAGCGCCATGAAAAACGATAATATCAATAACTTTAATGTATGGGTTGAAACCATGGGTGCATTATAATAATATAAATTTTATATTAATTCTTATAAAGAAGCAAATAACGTATTCAATCTTTGTTATTTTATGAAGTGCAGAATTTATCTAAATCTTATTTAAGATAATGGTAATTATTACATTATTAAACATTAATTCTTTCACTTATATTTTAGCTATACATCTGTAAATCTGTAAAGGCATCAAAATATTAGTTATTAATACATTTATGTAAATTAGGTATATTTTTATCAATACTCTTTTATATGCTTCGAATACTTCTTGAAAAAGATTATTCATTTTACATTGTGACCTCAAGTGGTTACATTTGAAATACGACCTTTTAGCACCAATATAAGAAATCAAAGAATATCTGAGTTACGGATTGCATAGTTTGAGTGTTTGTTTGTTTTAAGGACTTTGATTTTGGAGGTAAAAAATAATGTTTGTGCATTTTGCTTTAAGGTGTTTTCTTTTTTAGCGATTAGAGTTCCATCATTTAAATTGTTATTTTGAAATGACAAGTATTATTAAGAGTAGTAGCCAAGGTTTTTGTGTATATTGTGGACAACTATATATAAAGTAATAAAAATGAATAACAATGTTATAGTGTCCTTGAGCTATGTGGGGCAGTGAAAATTTTACTTTATTAACATAGTACTTATTCTTTTGATTTATATTGTTCTTTTGAAGAATGGATCCATTGTAGAGTAATGAAAATTTAGCAATACATTTATATAGTTAACGTACGTAATTGATTACAATTTTAAAATCACAGGTTAATTTCAGTCCGAGAAGAGCCATTGCAGAAGTGAAATAGAGGTACATTAATAACCGGTGTAACCGCCAGAATTTTGAATGCAAAAATACAAACGTGCATGCGTTGAATCATACAGATGCTGGATGTCCGTTTGTGGGATGGAGTTCCATGCCTGTTGGACTTGGTCGATCAATACAGAGACGGATAATGTTGGTTGTGGATGACGCTGGAGTTGTCGTCCAATAATGTCCCACATGCGTGCTCAATTAGAGATAGATCTGGCAGGCCAAGGCAACATGTCAACACCCTTTAGAGCACGTTGGGTTACAACAGCAGTATGAGGTCGAGCGTTATCCTGTTGGAAAACACCTCCTGGAATGCTACGCATGAAAGGCAGAACAACAGTTTGAATCACCAGACTGAAGTACACATTTGCTGTCAGGGTGCGTGGGATAACCACGAGAGTGCTTCTGCTGCCATAAGAAGTTGCTACCCAGACCATAACTTCAGGTGTAAGTCCTGTGTGTCTAGGTCGCAGACAGGATGGCTGCAGCTGCTCACCTGGCCTCCACCTAACCAACACACAGCCATCAATGGCACCAAGGCAGAACCGGCTTTCATCAGAAAACAAAACAGATCTACACTCCGTTCTCCAATGAGCTCCAGCCTAACACCACTGACGTCGCAAACGGCAGTGATGTGGTGGTTAGTGGAATGCACGCTACAGGACGTCTGGCTCCGAGCTGTCCTTGAACAAACCGATTCGTAACAGTGTGTTGTGTCACTGTGGTACCAACTGCTGCTCGAATTTCTGCTGCAGACGCAGTACGACACGCTACGGCCATACGCCGAACACGGCGGTCTTCCCTCTCAGTAGTGCCACGTGGGTCTTGAGACAGAGCCTTCCATTGACCACTGCTGCAAACATTCATGCACACTGGATTCATTCCTGCCAAGCTTTTCTGCAATCTCGCGGAAAGAAAATCCACCTGCTCGTTGCCTATTATACGATCTCATTCTAACTCAATGAGATGTTGATAATGGCTTCGTCGTCTTCTTAAAGGCATTGTGGACTAGCATTAACTCACTACATCAAATCTCGACGCTAAACAACGCTCAGGAACGTTACAGCTCGTATTTAAAGTGAATCTGAATTGCATCTTCCGTGTGTCGCTACTAGTGACTCACTGATGCGCCGAGCGCAAAATTTGAATCTACGTCATCATTCAGATGTATGAACATTTCTGCCAAATTTGGTTTCGCTAGCACAACTCCTTTTTGGTGTTTGGATTTTTTCCATCACTGTAGATTGAAAACTTAAGGAATTAGAGACAATTAATGTCTCGAATTTTCCAGCGCGCAAATTTCTATTTTGAGCTTGGATGTGCATAAAGGGAAAAGACGCCCACGCCTTTTCTTGTAATTCTGTCAGTATAAAATGCATTTTCTTATGATAAATGTTTATTTTCTCTTTGTCTGCATCAATAAAGGCTAAATCATAAATTTAATACATTTACATTAATAAATTTTATTAAGGAAGAGTTATGAGTTATATCCATAAAAATTAGCACATATTTGAATTTAGAATTGAGTGCGAATACGGCGAATCAGATATATGAGTGCTTTTATGCAAAAAATCTTTAAGTAGAAAAGTGACTATAATAGCTTTAAATGCTCCTTTTAAGGAGCACACATATTAATTTTAATACGAGGGTTACTCTAAAAATTTTGAGATCCACGCAGACGAGATTTAACAAAATAAAAATAACGGTTTGATTTTAAAGTACAAAGTATTTTAACACAGAAGAGGATTTTTTACTGACTTCATTCAGCTTATTTAGCGTGGAATAAATTTTAAACAGAAGAGAAAATGGAGATGACGCGAGAACATTTTCGCGTTATGATTTTATACGATTTCAAAGCAGGATCAAATCAAGAAGAATGCGTTCAACGGTTGCAAATAGCATTTGGTGATGAATCTCCAGCTCGTGCTATTGTATTCAGATGTTTTAGAGAATTTAGAAGAGGTCGCAATTTTCTTCAGGATGAAAAACACGCAGGATGGCCGCCGTCGGCAGTAATCCCGGAAAATGTGTCTGCCATGCGAAAATGTTAATGGATGATAATCGCTGTTCCTATCAAATGATACTGAAGGAACTTAACATTGGATCCACAGCCATACACAAAATCATTCATGAAGAATTACATATGAAAAAAGTAGTTTGCTGTTGGGTTCCCCATAATCTAACTGAGCTTCAAAAAGAGGAGCGTGTCAGAATCAGTAAAGAAACTCTTAATATGCTGAATGATGGTGGGCACCGCATCATTTCTAAAATTTTTACAGGTGATGAAACGTACATACCGTTTTTTGACGTTCCAACACGTCAAGAAAGCAAAGTAAGGGTCTTTGAAGATGATCCCACGCCGACAATGGTGAAAAAACAACGCGCACTGGAAAAAGTGATATATGCCGTTTCCTTCAGAAGTACGGGATTGGTGAAAGCCATCAAGTTGGAAGGACAGAAGATAGTAACAGCAAACTGGTATACCACTAAATGTCTTCCAGAGATTCTACAAGAACTGGACTAATGCTTCACCATGACAATGCATCTTCACATACAGCCGGATTAACAGTTAAGTTTCTTGAACAAAAACAAATGAAAGTGATCGAACATCCGCCGTATTCACCGGATGTGCGACTTTTGGTTGTTCTTTAATCTAAAAAAGAATTTACGTAAACTTCGTTTTCATTCCGAAGAAGAGATTTATGAGGCTATAAACGCATTTTTTTTATCTATTTGAAGAAATCAATGGCTTGAGACATTTAATCTGTGGAAAATTCGTCTACTTTTGTAGACAAATTTTCCACAGAATAAAGGTTCCACAGAAGACGAGGCTGGAGGAGACTACTTTGAAAACACCTAAAAGTTTGTAAGTATAACTTTAAAAACCTAGTTGTATCTCAAAAATTTCAGAGTGTGACCCTCGTATAAAATATTTATTGATTACAGCTAAATGTTTGAATTTTATAAACGAGTAAATTTCTAATCGCAATTTGGCATGTGAGGAACCATTTATGAAAGAGAATTTCTCCAAAAATATGTTTTTTTTATAATAAAATAAGTGCTTGGACTAGCTTTAAGAGGTAGTGAGTTTTTCTATATTCTAAATACATTCTTTCATTTTTATATATAGGAAAAATATTTACAGTTATATTGGATTTTGAATACTTCAGTTTCGTAAATTTCCTATTCCCTAGCTTAGGTGTAGATAAATGATTAAAGAAACACGGCATTTTCGCAGAAATTTTGTACATGGGAAATTTTCTTTTTTATCATACATTTTTTTGTTGTTTATAGTAAAAAGTACCAAATTTTTGTTCATCGATAAGTTTTCCTGATCAGGTTTTTGTATGTGGGGCATGTAGACAGGTGACAGATTATGTAAGTCTAATGTATGTCTTATTTTCAAGCCATTTATGGTCGGTAAAATAATAGCATAGCTTCAAAAATGAATCTACACAAAGATAAAATTATTTGCATATTTTTTAAGATTTCAAAAATAAATAATATTTTACTATTAGTTAAATAAAAGAACTTGATATTTACCGTAAATTTTCCGTAATACGGTAAATTTTTCATGAAACTAAGATTAAAGACAAATGTAAAAAAACAATATTAATTTCATTTATACTTTAATAGAAGAAGAGAATGCTGTTTGCTGTATTTTTTTAATTATTATTAGCCTTACCATTTTTTATTTTACATGATTTTCTTTTGAAAATTAGTTTTTTTTACAATTTTGAAAGTATTAAATACTTAAATTATAAACTCATTAAAATTGCATACATTATAAGATATCTCATTTCATAAATTAAAAAAAATTTTGCTGAATAATATTTTATTTTTTTTATTTACAGTTGAAAGGATAATTTCTAAAAAGGAAAAAAAAAAAAAAAGGAAAGATTGAAAGGATAATTTCTTCTTCAATTAATTATTATGTAAACTTTTAGAAAACTGAGATTATTAATTTTATTTGATTGAATGCTTTAGTTTTCTTAAATATATTTTTTTAAATGAATTACCAGAAGTTTAAAAGTATACTAGAAGTGATAAAAAAGCTTTTATTGAAAAAGCACATTTCTGAATCTGTTTCCTCTGTACTCAAAATTTCTGAACTTCAGATAGAAGGGTAAATAAGGACACTTTCCAAAAAAGATTGTAAAAAAGTTCCAAAAAGATCCTTTTCGATGTACTTGCATTTGCTTAAAAAAATTCGATACTGATTAGGCTGTTTTAAAAATATTATTTAACTGTAAAGAAAATTAATTTTTCCCTCTAAAAATAACATTAGTTCAGTTTTATATTATCATAGCTATAATTCTTCAAAGTGTTTCTCATTTAAGAATGTGACTACCAATACATAATAATGAAAGTTTAGTTGGTTATTTTTTAATTTCTTTTTAAAGAAGTAAGAAATGGTGGATTTCCTTTGAAGAAAAAACTTTCAAAAGGTTAAACAAAAATTATAAGGAGTTTCATTGGCTTCTTGCTTCAAATTTTATGCCAATGATTTTCGTTTGTCTTCCTTTCGGAAAAACAACCTCTACTTTACAATTCATCATGATATAGAAAAATGTGCGATAATATCCATTTCAATGTCAAACAAAACAAACTTTGCTCTTCCTTTTTAATACTCCATATTCCGTTGTTTTCTGATCTTAAAACTGTTCGTCGCTTTCCTTGATAAGTATCTGTTATCTCAAACAGACCTTTTGCAAGATTGAGTTTAGAAACACAAAGAGGAGGAAAATAATCTAACTTAAAACAAACAATACCATCAATATGTTGCTGGTGAACTCAAGTTTTTTACATCAAATCAACTTGAAATTATATGCACCTCAGAAAAACGATAGCTAAAACATAATTTAAAGCAGTTACTTTTTTGTTATTCTTTAGCATATTTTATAAACCTAATGATAAAATAATGATGATATTTTACTTTTGTGCTACAATGTTACATTTACAAATGCAGCTAAAGATGTAAAAGAAAGTATAAATATTTAATAAATCAATAAGTAAAAATTTTTAATAAATTATTTAATAATTTAATTTTGCTATTAATGATAGCAGCAGTGATTAACTAGCTTATGAGCTTCTTAATAAGACTTAATGCTTATTTCCCTTTTTTATAATAAACCTAATATTTAAAATGAATACATTAAAGTTATTATTATTATGCTACCGCATTTTATGCAACTAATAATAAAATGATGAAGATATTTTACTTTTGGGTTAATTTTGTAATTTAGTGATTGTAAATATATAAATGAAAATAAATACTGTCTCGTCCCATAAATTCTCATAACTGATCTGAGCTTCCTGATAACATACTTTATCAGTAAATAGTCAACAACAATAGTTTTTTGAGTGAAAGTATATGAAAAAATGGGTTCCCATATATATTACCAATTGCAGCATCTCATTCCAAATTTATACTGGAATTTCCCGGCAGCTTACTCAACATCATTCTGACATCTCAAGCTTGGCGTTTTATCTATTCGCTTTATATTTGAGTTTCTTCTTCAATCATTATTTCATGTTGTATTTCTTAATGTAAATATGATGTGTACTTAACAACAACACAATTGCATGAATCAATAAAGTGAGAACAGCTTATAAGTCAAAACATTAGTTTTGATTGAATAAGTAAATTAGTAATGAAACATTTTTCTTCAAATCTCTACTTATTATTTTTTATAATAATTTTGCATTCCTTTTTTAAAAATTTTGATTTTTTATCAATGAATTTTAGGAGTTTAAGTGCACTTTCCTATGAAAAAACTACAAAACAATTCTCCGGTGATAAGTTGAAATTTTTCAAATATGTATGCACCAAAGCACTCACACAGATGGCCAATAATTCGAAAATATATTTTGTTTTAATTGATAAATTATTAATGGAAAACGTGTATTATTGATATAAATTTACGGAAACTACAAAAATTTAAATAAGAAATTTTCATGTATAAAAAATGTATTCTAGGCACGAAAGTTATGGACACAACCACCGTGATATACAAATACATGCGGAGGTTTGGTTGCGTTTGTGATCAGAGCTCTAGCAGTAACGGTAAAAGAGAAGTACGTCGGTTATTGTTGTTGCATATGTTGATTAGAGAAGAATATTATTAGTTGGAGCAAATGATAAAATGTTTTGTTTTTCTCTGTCGTGTTGCATATTATAGTTAATACATATTAATTATAAAATTTTTAAGACATAGAATTAAATAAAAAATTTCTTATAGAACTTATAAATATATTTACTTTATTATTTTTCTAAGATAAGAAATTGAATTATGGATTGGAAATACCTATTTTGTTTGAAGCCATTTCAAATTATTTGCAAAACATACCTGAAGGATGCAAATTTTCATCTTGTTAGGTAATTCTGTGTTAACTTTTAAATAGCAAAAGAGAAAATACTTAAAATAAATGGAAGAAATGCATTTTGAGGCATTTAATCACACTTTTTATTCTAGCATTTGAATAGGTTTTCAATAAAGTTTTCCTTCACTCTAATTTGTGTGAATCTCTTCTTTAAACTAGAATTTCGAAGAGTTTTTTTTACATCAGCAACAATAGATTTGTGTGAGAATTTGAATATTAAAAATTGCACTAGAGTTAAATTTACCAATCAAATCTATTTTACAATTTCACATTTAAATATGCTAATTTAAATAAACAAGCTTTCATGTAATTATATAAATTTTTATCAGGCAGTAAATATTTTTATTCAATAACAGAAAAGAAACGGGAAGGAATTTATAGTGCATAAATTGAAAGTAAAAGCTCTTTCATGAATATTTAAATCCAAAAATCTGCGAAAGTTATTTTAAAAAAAGTGCAAAAGATAATTTTCAAAAGAAAAAAAACCTTCTATAAAATTGCATCTTTCAAGTATGTTTTACAAATAATTCTAAATGGTTTGAAACAGAAGAAATGTTTTCAGTTCCTAATTCTATATCTCATCTAAGGTCAATATTAAGGTTTGTTCTACATAAGAACATTTCTTATTTAAATTCTCTAATAAAGTATTAAAATTTTTAAATGAAATTCATTAAACATATGCATTTAGTTACAACGTGAAATTCGGTTGAAAAAAAATATGGTTTCAACATTTGATTGCCCAAATGAAATTTTTCAGCTTAACAGCAACAACATATAAAGAAGAGAAAATTAGAACAGGAAATTATTATTAATCGTTAGTACTAGATATCTTGTCACAAATGAAACAGCTTTCAGACGCTTTTACTTATCATTGTATTAGTTACGAAATTTTCCAGCCTAGAACACTTTTACACATAAGAAAATTTCTGATTTAATTTCTGATAGTTTCATTCGATTTAGAAGAATAATACATGTGTTTAATTATTAAGTTTATAAAAACTTTTTATAATTTCAAATTATTGACCATCTATAAATGTTGGGTTGGATAATACTTTGGAAAATTCCAACTTATCACTGAAGAACTGTTTTATAGTTTTCTGCCTTGAGGGACTTGCAGTTTTACGATTATATATTTTATGTATTAGTTAACATTGATACCAAAACAAAATTAAAAAAAATCCTACGGATCAATTATGAAAAATAATATAACAAGAGTTTTAATTACTCTAATTTACTTATTCAAATAGTACCAATCTTTAGGCACATAAGCTGTTCTAACTAGATTGATTCATGCAAATGTATTTGTATGAAGTACACATCTAATTTCCTTTAAGAAATATCACTTGAAATTCACATTGAAGAAGAAATTCAAGAGTATAAACTCAGATAAACCTCATATGTATATTTCCAGACCCTATTTCTATGTCTGATCTTAAGGAAATAATGAGGTATGTTGTATAAGAACATTTCTTATTTAATTTAATGTATTAAAAATTTTACATAATATTTATTAATCACGTTTTGCAACTTGAAAAACTAGAGTGAGAAAAAAATCAGAGTTTAACCTTCACGCACTCAAACGAAATTTTTCTATGTTCAACATTTACGTCTAAAACAATGAATAACATACTTCACTTTTATAGTTAGTGCTAGAGATCTGATCACAAAGGAAACCAAACCTCAGCACGCATTTATACGTGTGGAGGTGTCTTTCAAAACTTTACTGCCTAGAATAAATTTTTATAAAAGAAAATTGCTTACTTAAATTTTGGTAGTTTCCGTAAATTTATGACAATAACACATGTTTTACATTAAAAAATTATTATTTTAAAAACTTTTTGTTTTCATACTATTGGCCCTATGTGAATGCTTTGTTGGATATATTTTTGAAAACTTTACCTTATCGTCGAAGAACTGTTTTGTATGTATTTTTCGTATAATAAATGAATAATGCTTCGCGTTATTCATAGATCTTAGGCATAAAATTATTGCTAAATATTGTAGCACACTAAAATATGTTTAGGTAAAATTTCACTTTGGTATTTTTTTTCTGAGAGTTATATTAAATTTAAGATTTATTATTTTTTCTTTGGATATAAATTTATTAATTTATATGAATTAATCACTAAGTGAATAAAGTTATGGCAGTAATTTATTTGTATTTTAGAACACAGCAACGATATTAAAGTAAGAAAAATTACTTCATGCGGTAGGTTAATATGAGATATGTAACGGACAGATTGTAACTTATATAAAAGATGCTATTTTAGTAATTTTGACAAGAAAAATCTTGTACAATAGAGAAATTCTTGCGAACTGTTGCGAGATTTCGAAGTTCATTTTTTCATCAAGTTTTGAAGACACTCTTAAACAACATGATGTGACGGGCTACAAAACTATCCACTTTGTCCAAAGTACAATGGGACTCAAGTTGCTAATGCCCACATTTTGGCCTGCATCGTTTTAAATAAATGCGAGTTATTCTCGAGCGCTGAAGTTGTGCTCCATTGTTTCAAGGCGTTTGGGCTCATGAACCTGGTTTGATGTTGATTTTACGCCACAACGCAAATATTAGCTAACACTTGAAATAAGAACATTCTTCTCCTTAAAAATTATTTGCAGTTTCGCAACCATAATTATGAAAAGAAAATCTAAACTGAGGAACTAAAACAATTTCTTAATAAACTTTTTATAAGGTGTGATTATTATTAGATTTTACTTTTAAATTACAAAATAAATAAATTACTTGACTAATATAAATTAAAAAAAACTCTAATCCTTCAACAGAAATACTATTGAATGAATTTTTTTAACATAAAGTACTAAATACAAAATAGCCAACTAAACTTTCGTTATTTTGTATTGGTAGTCAAATTCTTAAATGAGAAACACATTGAAGAAATTATAGATAATGTAAAACTGAACTAAGCCTATTGTTAGTGGCAAAAATTAATTTTCTTTAGAGCTAAACAATAATTTTAAAACAGCTTGACCAGCATCGTAATATTTTTAAGCAAATGCAACTACCATGAAAAGGAAGCAATGTCCATATCTTCTAAAATTACGTGCAACAAGCTTTGCTGGATAGATAAAGATGTCGCTTAGAAAATGTCATACACATGATCATTTCTTATGTAAATTCATGTTAGTGTATTGAAACTGCAAATGCAATTTACGTATTTTATGAGTATGAGAGTGAGAGAGAGAGATTATTACACAGTACAATCAATTTACATAATTTTTAATTTTTTTGCCATGTTGAATATGAATATTTAAGGCAAAATTTTGAATTATTCTCTCATAATTATGTTCATATCTTACTGCTTTATAGAAGGTGTTCAATCACACAACTAAAAAAAGGAAGTAAGTCTAGGAAAGGTTTGAGATCAGAGTAATATTTATTTGATTGATAATATGTCATGCAAAGTGCAAATGACTGGTATTTAGGATTTTTGTAAAATGTGGATAACAAAATCAGTTCAGTAGACATTGTTGAGCATATAACCACCACAATGCACCTAGTTGTAGAATTAGAGAGGCTTTTGATGCATCTTTGGTGTATCCGATATGTCCTGAGTATTCCATGTGTATACCATATTTTGTCAAAGTTGTTCCGGTTAATACACCTGGCATTTTCAGGCTGTTTGTTACACTTTTGATTGGCAATGTGTAGAGAGATTGAAAATGTCAGGATGCAATAAAATTTGATCTTTGTAAAACAGAGTGCTATGAATTGTTGATTGTTTTTTATATACAAGAATAGCCAAATGTGAGCCCAGAAAATGTAAAAGTTAACAAAGCTAGAGAGCGTAGGTTTTAAGATTATTGACATTGGACTGTGAAATATTGAGCGATAGATACGAACAACAAACTTCCACTTTGCTCCTGCTACGAATCGATAGTATTTCGCATATTTTGAGAGAAATTATAAATTATTTTCTCCATGAAAAAAAAAGAGAAAGAATTGCACAAAAGGAAAATCAAAACGCTAAGTAATTAAGTGGTATTTTGTTAAATATTGTTTAAAATACCATCATTTAGAGCAAGGTATCATTTGCTTCATTGAATTTCATAGGATTAGGCAAAACTTTAGGTGTAAGAAAATCACAAATGCAGAGTAAAAAAGAATGGAGAGATAAAAAATTGAAAAAATATTATGAATAATAAATAATAAAAAGATAGGTAAAAATAATTCATATACGGTAGGAATGCTAAAAACGTATATTGATAAATATACACCTTAAATTCACATTGAAGACTTGAAATTCACATCGAAGAAATTCAAATATAAACTCAAATAAAACTCATTTGGATATTTCCAGTCCGTAAATCAATGTCTAAATTTACGGAAGTAATAAGTTATATTCTACAAGAACATTTCTCATTCAATTATAATGTGTTAAAAATTTCACATAATATTTATAAATCATGTTATGCAACTTGAAAAATCGATAGAGAAAAAAAATTCGATTTTATCCTTCGCTCACTTAAACGAATTTTCTCTCAGTTCAACATTTACGTCAAAAACAATGAGTGACACACTTTTCTTTTATAGTTAGTGCTAGAGATCTGATCACAAATGAATCCAAACCTCAACACGCATTTAAATGTTACAGTGCGGTCTCGAAACATTCCTGTCTAGAATACATTTTTAAAAAAGAAAATTACTTATTTAAGTTGTGGTAGTTTCCGTTAATTTATAACAATAATACATGTTTTACATTAAAACTTCATTTGTTTAAAAACTTTATATGTTCATACTATTGGCCCCGTATGTGAACGCTTTGTTGGATATATTATTGAAAACTTCAACTTATCGTCGAAGAACTGTTTTGTACGTATTTTCCGTATAATAAATGTATAATAAATGAATAATGCTTATTTATATATCCCTAGGCATAAAATTATAGCTAAATATTGTAGCACTCAAAAATATGTTTAGGTAAAATTTCACTTTGGTTTTTTTTTTCTTCTGAGAGTTATATTAAATTTAATATTTATTATTTTGTCTTTGGATATGATCACTAAGGGATCACTAAGGATCACTAAGTGAATAAAGTTATATCAGTAATTTATTTATATTTTAGAACATAGCAAAGATATTAAAGTAAGAAAATTTGCTTCATGCGGTAGGTAAATATCAAATATGTAACGGTCAGATTGTAACTTATACTAAAGGTGCTATTTTAGTAATTTTGACTGAAAAAATTCTTGTACAATCGAAAAACTCTTGCGAACTGTTGCGAGATTTCGAAGTTGAAACACTCGTATACAACATGATGTGACAGGCTACAAGGCTAATCCAAAAAAAAAAAAAAAAAAAAAGATATGAAATAATGATAGAGAACAACTTTCAATAAAACGGTAATAAAAAAATTAAACAATGTTGTGTCTGATATCTATTCATTCGAGTTAAATTCAGAAACTGATAGAACAAAAAGGAAATGGAAAGTAATTGTAAGGCAATTTTTTGTAGATAATTCTATAGCATCGTAAATGCGCAGAAATCTTAAAGAAAAATTTAAACACAATCTCTCCAAAACTGTATAACGGACTTTAATATATTAGAGATTATATGCATATTTAATGACTTGATTTCTCTTTGAGTGTTTTTAAATGCACTTTTATGGAAAATGAGAACACGTTGTAAAGCGAAATGGTAGAATGCTTCAATCCTCTTGTAATTACAACACGTTAATAAGTATGGAATTAAGCCTTCTTCCATATTAAAATTACGGAACTATAATATTTACACATTTCGGAGTTTTTTTATATTATGGTAAACCTGTGTGAAAAACTAGAAATTTTGAAGTGCAATAAATTATATACATTTCAAAAATGTGAATTAAATTTATATTTACGGGTTAATATTTATATAAGTATCTATACAATTATAAATTCTCTAGAAGTAGAGTGAACATATTATTTCAATAATATGCTTGTGATTTAATTACAATCATAAAAAACATTTGGTTTTACGCTTGTAAGTCAACACAGAATAGGCCAAATTATGACAAAAATTTCACACTAACACATTAAAAAGCCGCATACAAATCATTTCTTTTATTATCACAAGAGACATGGACAAAAATCATCTACATCTCTCTAAAATAACTCAACTACAATATGATAAACAAACAAGTAAAATTACAAATAAAATATTTCATATAAGAAAATTTCTAATTTAAAATTTGGTAGTTACATTGAATTTATATTAATAACAAATGTTATGCTCATACTTAACAAATGTTATAAATGATGCGCATTATTAATTCAAGAAATTGATGTTTTCAAATCAATTGCCTTGTCTGGATGATTTGCTGGATACGCTTATGTAATATGACAAAATATTGTGTGCTAATCACAGTTTTACATTTTATTTTTTCTGAGATACTTGCAATTAAGCACTTCCTGTAATTTAGATATTAATGAGAAAGTTGGTTATTTTATTAATTTAAAATGGATTTCTGAATAATTAACTTTTAATTTAATGAAAAGAGATTCAAAGAATGATTTTAATTTTTAAATTACTTTCTTCAAAACATTAATCCCTACAAATACTTATTATTAGATTGATTCACCTAATTGTCCTGTTATTGAAAAGCATATTATATCTGATGAATACAATCGGGTTTTAATATAAACATTGCAATAGATATTACAAACTTAAAGTGATAGAGATTTAAATAGGAGAAGGCAGAATAATGTAGAATGCTAGGAAATATTAGTTTAACGTTTGGGATGGGATACAATTTTTTGAGTTATATACACACTCATTCATTCAGAAACTTTCGCTCAAGGATATGCACTGTTTCTCACCACTTCGCACTTCATGTTTTGGAAACTCAGCGCTTCACGGGATTTTCCAAAATATTCATCACAAATAAAAATGAAATTAATATAACCACGTCAACATCCACATTGGGGAATGGATTTTTTATGTTTATGCACTAGAGAGAATATCTGCATGTCAAACAAAGAGAGGAGTTGATTCAGAGTACATACAACGGCCCTTCATAAATGTGCGTGATTGGTTTCCGGTGAGACATCGACCAATAAAATTACATTGAGTGTGGCTCACATCATAAGGAATAAAGGATTTGTCGAAATGACAAAAGAAGACATCATAGCCTTTATCGATTGCCACTTGGTTCCCTGACCGATGAAGAACTTGAGATGACAAAGTTTGCAAGTGAGTAAGAAAACGAAAAGGAAAACGAAGAAGAAACTGAAAAGCTTGGCCTTAACCGGGAGAATATGTAACAGTTGCGCAAAAGTTGCAAGAGCGATAACAATTAGCACAAGACATTGACGACAATATGGTTCAAACTGTCGAGTTCAGCAATCGTGTTGACAGGGTTATGTTCTTGTACAGAGGAATTTTGAAGGAAAAGAAAAAGTAAAGTCGACATCTACCCATCACAATGTTTCTCTCCAAGTTAAAGCTCCAGGCTTTACCGTCAGCGCCTCCTGCAGAAGAGTCTTTCCGAGTGAACCTAAGACTTCTTCGAGTCAAGAGAGAGCTACTCCTCTGCCAACAACACAGGACTCTTAACCTCTCTCAGAAAGCTCTCAGTGTTGAATAATGTTTAATACTTTATAAGATTTAACGGAATATAGATTAACCTTATTGATAAGCACTTTACGTTTAAGTAAATACATAAACTGTTGTAATTTTAGTCTAAAATGAGTAAAGTATAAATATTGTAAACATATTTAAAAAATCCGTGTACCCACATACACGAATATTTCTAGGGGGCATTCCTACTTCGAGGTTTTTCAGCGTTCGAGATTTAGAGAAAAATCTTTGATTACCAATTTACTTATTCAAACTATACCAATCGTTTTACATATAAGCTGTTCTCAACTGATTGATTCATCTAATTGTGTTGCTATGAAGTACACATCTTTTTTCTATTAAGAAATATAACTTGAAATTAAAATTGGAAAAAAAAAAAATAACAACTAAAATATAAAGCGAATAGATGAAACGCCAAACCTGAGATGAAATAAATGTTATGTAAGCTGTCAGGAAATTTCAGTTTAAAATTTGGAATGAGATGTTGAATTTGCAGATATTAATGGAAACCCGTTCCCCCTCATATAGTTTCACGGTAGAAACTAATGCTTTTGACTTTGTATGAATAATTGATACTGATAAAGTTTGTAATTAGGAAGTTCAGACTAATAATGGGAATTTATAGGACGAGACAGTATTTATTTACGATTATATATTTACAATCACTAAAATACAAACTTAACTCAAAAGTAAAATATTTTCATCTTTTATTATTAGGTATATAAAATAGGTTAATATAATAATAGCAACTTTAATGTATTGCTTTAAAATATTTGGTACATTATAAAAAATGTAAGTAACCATAAAGTCTTATTAAGTAGCCCATGAGCTAGTTAATCACAGCTGCAATCATTAAGTGTGAAACTGAATTTTGGAATAATTTTGTAAGGGTCTTTATTTAATAACTATCTATATTTTCATTCATATTTTTAATGCGTGTGTAAATGCGTGAGGCTGTGAAGGAAACAAAATATCAATGATTATAAGATTGATTATTTTTTGTATAATTTAAACATAATTTTATCAAAAATGTTTTATCTGCTAAGTTATCTTTTTCGAAGGATTTTGCAAAGAATATACAACCTTCTGAAGAAGGAGTTTGCTTATAACTTTTGAAACTAATGTAAGAAACCGAGAAAGAAATTGCTTAATATTTCACTTTAGATTTTGTTTTTCTGAGTTACAAATAGTTTCAAGTTGATTTGTTGCAAAGACTTTGAGTTTCCGGGCAGCATATTAGTTTTGCTGTTTGCTTTAAATTTTCATATTTTACTTCTTCTTTCAAACATGCAAAATGCATGTCTAAAACAGCAACCAACAGTTTCAAGATCAGAAAACAATGGAACACAGAGTAATAAAAAGGAAGAGCAAAGTTTTGTTTTGCTTGACATTCAAATGGATATTATCTCACATTTTTTTCATATCGAGATGAATATTAAAATAGGTTTTCCTTCCGAATTCACACAAATGAGAATCATTGGCATAAAATTTGAAACAAGAAATCAATGAAACTCATTTTCATTTTAGGTTAACCTTTTGAAAGTTTTTTCCTCTTCGAAGAAAATCAGCAATTTCTTACTTGTTTATAAAGCAATTACAAAATAGCCAACTAAACTTTCATTATTGTATATTGGTAGTCACATTCTTAAATCATAAACACATTGAAGAAATTATAGATAATGCAAAACTGAACTTACATTATTGAAAGTTGCAAAAAATTAATTTTCTTTACAGCTAAACAATAATTTTAAAACAGCTTGACCAGTATCATAATATTTTTAAGCAAATGCAAGTACCACGAAAAGGAAAAAATGTCCATATCTTCTAAAATTACGTGCAACCAAACTTCGCTGGATAGATAAAGATGTCGCTCAGAAAGTGTCGTACACATGATCTTTTCTTATATAAATTCTTGTTATTGTTTTGAAACTGAAAATGCAAATTACGTATTTTATATCTATGAGAGAGAGAGAGAGAGAGAGAGAGAGAGAGATTATTATGTGCAGTACAAACAAATTTAAGTAATTTTTTTATTTCTGTTTGCAAGTATGAAAATGAATATTTAAAAGAAAAATTTAGAATTATTCTGTCATAATTATGTTCATATCTTACTGCTTTATAGAAGGTGTTCAATCACACAACTAAAAAAAGGAAGTAAGTCTAGGAAAGGTTTAAGATCAGAGCAAAATTTATTTGATTGATAATATGTCATGCAAAGTGCAAATGGCTGATATTTAGGATTTTTGTAAAATGTGGATAACAAAATCAGTTCAGTAGACATTGCTGAGCATGACCACCTCTCTGTAGAATCAAAGAGGCTTATCATGCATCTCTTAGGTGTATCCGATATGTCCTCGCTGGATAGATAAAGATAAAGTATTCCATGTGTATACCGTATTTTGTCAAAGTTGTTCCGGTTAATACACCTGGCATTTCCAGGCTCTTTGTTACACTTTTGATTGGCAATGTGTGTAGAGATTGAAAATGTCAGGATGCAATAAAATTTGTTTGACAAAATCTTTGTAAAACGAAGTGCTATGAATAATTGATTGTTTTTTATATACAAGAACAGCCAAAATGTGAGTCCAGAAAATGTAAAAGTTAACAAAGCTAGAGAGGGTAGGTTTTAAGATTATTGACATTGGACTGTGAAATATTGAGTGATAGATAAGAACAACAAACTTCTACTTTGCTCCTGCTACGAATTGATAGTATTTCGCATATTTTGAGAGAAATTATAAAATGTTTTCTAAATGAAAAAAAGAGAAAGAATTGAACAAAAGGAAAATCAATACGCTAAGTAATTAAGTGATATTTTCTTATATGTTGTTTAAAATACCATCATTTAGAGCAAAATATTATTTGCTTTATTGAATTTCACAGGATATGTTTCTTAGAGCGATTCAAATTAAAATTTAAAGTTTTTTCTAACTATTGAATTAGGCAAGATTTGAATTGTAAAAAAATTACAAAAGTATAGTAAAAATGTATGGAAAGATAAAAAATGGAAAAATTATTATGAATAATTAATCAATAAAAAAGATAGTTAAAAATAATTCAACTATGGTAAAGATGCCAAAAATATATCTTGATGAATATGCACCTAGTACGTTTAGGGAAAATTGATGAATGTAAAATCAGATTAATTTTTCAATTTAACAATTACAATCATAAGCAAATATACAATCTATAAAATAATACAAGAACGTGCAATAAAAATAGCATTTGAGTTTAAGGAATTTGTTTTTGTTTAAACTGAAGTTACCTGGGTAGGCTAGGTAAATTAATTTTTACAAGAATTTATTAATTATATAAATTATTACTTTTATTTCAATGAAAGAATAAATAAACCATTAATAACTATATTGTTTTAACTATATAGTAAAACTATATAGTTAAAACTATATAAGTATATAACTATATAGTAAAATTTAAATCCAAAACAATGCGGAAATTCTTTTTAAAAAAGTGCAAAAGATCTAGTTCAAAATGAAAAGAAAATATTCCTTCTAAATTATTGCATCATGTAGGCATGTTTTCCAAATAATTTAAAATGGCTTGAAACAGAAAATGTATTTCCAGCCCCTAATTCAATGTCTTATCTTTGGAAAATAAGAAAGTATGTTTGAAAAGAACTTTCTTATTTATTTTTCTCATATGTTAAAAATTTAATGATACTTATTATAATATGCAACATCAAAGTTATATAAAGGAAAAGATCATATTCCAATATTTTCTCATTTTAAGGATATACTTATCTAATTAACATATAGATTGAAAATAATGTGACGTACTTTTCTTTTACTGTTGATGCTCTAGGAATCTGGTTCAAAAACGAAACCAAACCTCTGCATACTTTTGCACAACACGGTGGTTTGTCCATAACTTTCATGTCTAAAATAACTTTATATGTAAGGAAATTTCTTATTTAAATTTTGGTAGTTTCCGTAAATTTATATCAATAATACATGTTTTATATTATTAACTTATAAATTAAAAATTTTTTTTTTATATTGGCCATCTGCAAATGCTTTATTGGATATATTTTCGGAAAATTTCACAACTTATCACCGGACAACTGTTTTGTAGTTATTTTCCTAGGAAATTGCATTTAAACTCCTATAATTCGTGGGAAAAAAACAAAATTTTAATAAGAAGTATGCAGAATAATTATGAAAAATAATAAGTAGAGATTTGGAAAAAAAATCTTTCATATTACTAATTTACTTATTCAAACAAAACTAATGTTTTGACTTTTAAGCTGTTCTCACTTTATTGATTCATATAATTATGTTGTTGTTAAGTACACATCTTATTTCCATTAAGAAATATAATTTAAAATAATTATTGGAGGAGAAACTCAAATATAAGGCGAAATGATGAAACGCCAAGCTTGAGATGTCAAAATGATGTTGAGTAAGCTGTCGGGAAATTCCAGTTTAAAATTTGGAATGAGATGCTGCCTTTGCAGATATTTATGGAAACCCTTTCCCTCATTTAGTTTCCCTCAAGAAACTAGTGCTCTTGAGTATGTTTGAATAACTGATACTGATAAAGTATGTAATTAGGAAGTTCAGATCAGTTAAGGAAATGCATGGGATGAGACAGTATTTATATTAATTTTAATTATATATTAAATATTTATTTACATTTATATGTTTATTATCACTAAAAGACAAATTTAGCACAAAAATGAAAAATCTTCATTGTTTTATCATTAGCTGTAAAAATTCGCTAGCATAATAGTAGAATTTTAATGTATTGAATTTAAATATTTGGGTCATTATAAAAAAGGAAAATAAGCATTAAGTCTTATTAAGAAGCTCATAAGCTATTAAATCACTACTGCTATTATCAAGTGTGAAATATAGAATTATTGAATATTTTATTAAGGGTTTTTACTTATTAAACAATTAAACTTTGACTTATATTTTTAGCTGTGTGTTTAAATGTGTGAGGCTGTAAAGGAAACAAAATATCAATGATTATAAGATTGATTATTTTTTGTAAATTAAACATAATTTTTTCAAAAATACTTTATCTACTGTGTTATTTTTTCGAAAGAATTTGCCAAGAATTTACAATTTGCTGTAGAACGAATTTACTTTTTACTGCTGAAACTAATATAAGGAACCAAGAAAAAAAGCAATTGCTTGATATTTCATTTCAGATTTCGTTTTTCTGAGTTATTAATAATTTCATTTTGATTTGATGTAAAGAATTTGTGTTCGTGTGCAGAATATTAGTTGTGCTGTTTGTTTTAGGTTATATTATTTTTTTTTCCTTTTGTGTTTCTAAGCTCTATCTCGCAAAACGTCTGTCTGAAATAACAGATACTTATCAAAGATAGCGTAAAACAGATTCTAGTTCAGAAAAAAATGGAACAAAGAGTAATAAAAAGTAACAGCAAAGTTTTGTTTTGTTTTACATTCAAGTGGATATTATCTCACATTTTTCTCTATCGTGATGAATTGTGAAACAGGATTTTTCTTCCG
This sequence comes from Latrodectus hesperus, assembly GCA_037975125.1. NCBI lineage: Eukaryota > Metazoa > Arthropoda > Arachnida > Araneae > Theridiidae > Latrodectus > Latrodectus hesperus. The sequence goes on from JAJQOW010000212.1 coordinate 29,550, forward strand.
AAATGAAGACAAGCAAGAGCCATTGGCTTAAAATCTGAAGCAAGAAGCCAAAGAAAGTCATTTTCATTTTCGTTTAAGACTGAAAATCTTTCGAAAGTTTTTTCCTTCGAAGGAAATCCACAATTTCTTATTTGTATATAAAGCAATTGCAAGATAACCAACTAAATAGCCTGATCAGTGTTGGAATCTTTTTAAGCAAATGCAAGTACCATGAAAATTAAAAAATAAACCTCAGTTCTTAAACTACGTGCAACCAAACTTCGCTAGACAGACAAATCGTATGTCTTATACATGATCATTTGTTAAATAAATTTTTGTTAGTGTAAATACAAATTGCGTATTTTATGTGTGAGTGTGAAACAGAGAGAGAGAGAGAGAGAGAGAGTTAGAAGAGAAAGGGTTAGAGAGAAATGGTTAGAGAACGAGGGTTAGAGAGAAAAAGGGTTAGAGAGAGAGAGTTATAGAGAGAGTGGGTTAGAGAGAGAGGCTTTACTATGCGGAACAATCACTTTACATCATTGTTTATTTTTGTTAGAATTGTTGAATATGAATATTATAGAATATGCTGGTTTTACTCGATCTAAGGAAACTGTTGATGAACGATCTTTCAGCTGGATGTTGATTGTTTTTGATGATCGTTGAAATACCCTGATAGTTTCATAAAGCAAGCTTTTGATTTTTTTCTCCCTTGAAAAATGTCCTCCATGAGAAACCACTAAATGCAAGAAAATATAATTACCGCAACATATCTAATTTCCTTCTACATTAATGAAAGGAATTTCAACTCAATAAAAAATAACTAATTAATAAAAAGTTATTTTCATATATTTTAGGAATTATTTGATATCTTTTCACTTGATATATGCATAAAAATTTACTTAGTGAAGAGGAATGTAGCATTCTTAACAAAGCTAAGACAGCAATAAATATTAATCAAGAGTAAATATCATTTTTAAACTCATTTTCTTTTAACATGTATCTATACTATTTTCAAGCGGATGTAGATATCAGAAACTAAAATGATTAGTTCCTAAATTCTATATACATTGAACTACTGGGAAAACTGACGGCTTGTTAATTTATAAATAAGCTACATGACACGATTTTTAAAATTAATACAATGAAAGTGTATATTAAACACCCAACATAACTTATTTTGGAAATATGGCAATTTTTATTCAATAAGAAAATATTAACGTTCATTAACTCAGCCATTTTACATGCGTGAATTAAATTTGCACCGAAGGTAATTAACTTTTAATATATTTTCTCATCTGTCTGAAAGTATGAAAGATACAAATAATAGTGAATAAATGATTAAACACCACCATATTTCTAAAACCGTATTATGGATTTTAAGAAGCAAAGCATCATATAAAATGTCTATTAGATGTTGTTTTGAATTTGTTGAGGATTTCAGATGTATTCAAATAGGCTATGTGAACGAAGAATGCAATGTGTTTTGAGAAGCACGTCTTTCGAATTTTAACGTTATCGAATGGAGCTTATTTAAAAGCTGTCCACCATCATTTATTCGTTTCAAGAGGTAAAAACCTATGAAACGGAAGTATGTATATCAGCACGTGCAATTTCAATAGATTCCGAGTAAACAATTTCACAATTATGATTCTTTAAAATGTTCTCAAAAAGCTCGTAAATACCTGTTGGATTTAAAAATGCCGCTGGCTTGATCGAACTTTTACAAATTGAAAAAATTAGTTTTAAAATGTTAATCATAATCTGTTACAGTTAAGGAATGACAGCAAAATTGTCGACCACTGACATACAAATCTGCATTATATAGCTATCAAAGGGAATATTTCTGACATTTTCTTATATTTTGAGATGAAATATTTATAGTATTGGTGGAATGCCTTAATACTATCATTGTCTAGGGAAGGAGATCAAAAATATTATTGGGAGCCAGTAAATAAAATAATGATCCTACAAGTTTCAATTGATTGCAAAGAACAATTAATTTGAGCAAAAACAAACTTAAAACAACATCAGAATCTCTAAAGTAGGACTTGTACAATTTTTCAGATCGTTCAGGCAGAAAGACAGTTTTTAAACAAGATGTTGCTAATTATTTGAAATTATATAGTAATGTATGTTCTAAGGCAGAAAAAACGTGATACAGACTTATATACATTAACATACATGTATCACATTAAAAATATTTTTACGATTTTAATGTGTAATTTGTATTAAGAAAGGCATTCACTATCTATTTAAAAATATTTGTATAATATTTCACTCTAAGAATTTATAATATAATATATTAAATAGTTTAACGCATATAAAACGTTTTGGTAAAAGGGAAAAATTTTCATTGCGATTGTCACAAGAAGCGTTAAATTCTTTAACGCAAAACTATAATAGAAATACCACAAAACGCAATCAAAGAGAAATTAGGAACAAAATTATCAGCAAATATGCAGAAAAACTGATATTTAAAGCATACATTTTTTTTACTGTAGAAGAAAAGTACAGCTCAATATAAACCAAATTTCCGTAGATAGAATAAACACCTATTAAGAAAAACGACAGCGAAAAAAACTAAGAAAACATTTTTATAAGAAAATTTCTTACTAAAATTTGGTAGTTATATAAAATTCATAAGAAAATACATGTTTTGTTGCAAAGTCTTGAGTCCAGTAAATTTTCATATTCGCATCGTAAATTTGTAAAAGCAATTGCAGAATAAAAGATTTGAAACAACTACATAGTAATCTTTATAAGATGTGACATTAGTATTAATTTTTTTCTTTGGTGTAACATAGATAAATCACTTAATATAAAATATAAGGACCAAAATGTCTCTTATCCTCCAAAAGGAATATTGTAGAAAAAAATATTTAATTAAAAATATAAATAAATACAAAATTATTGTACTTTAAAATCAAACATTTAAATGAGAAGAGTAACAATCAATTTTAATATACTCCTACTAGTGAAAAATAAAATTATTGGCCTCTTATACAAAACATCTTCGCAAACATTTCCTGCTCGTACTGTCTAAATATTTTCTCTAAGTGTGGCGCATAAGAATATAGGATGCCCAGAGTCAACATTGAAAAAGTAAAAAATTTGAATCTTTAGAGATACATTTCGAAAACAATCATCTCCACTGGCAAGATTGAATTTTACAACCGATCTATGCCTTGGTCTGTAATACAAATTCGGGATAGCAATATTCAAGGACTTACGAGAAATACGATAATAGAGTCCTTCCTGAGCACTTAGTTTGATAGATCTTTTAATAAGATGTTTAATATAATATGGAAGGGCATTAGACGAGAAATATTCTGCCTTATGAAAGCACCTTTTAGCGGGAAGTTGGCTTTTTCGTTTCCTGGAACACATTATTGGTTTGGAACCTACTTGAGCACTATAGTTTTCTCGAATAATGCCAAGTTTCTCAGATTAGGACGACAGTCCAATACGTCCAGCGTTACGGGATATCTCTCAAAAACAGTAGGCAAGTGAGCAGCTGAGGAATCACTGGGGATAACAATTCCTATGAAATTTTAAAACTGATATGGCAGCTGAGACAGAGCTGTGTGGATAACAGAATTTCCAAAGTGAAATGCGGCACCTCGAGCAACAAGGATACAGAAAGAGAAAATTTTGGAGAAAATTACGGTACCGGTTTTTGGACGATTGACAAAAGGGATACATTGGTAAAGATTCAAATCAAAACTAGTTGGGGTAAAAAAGAGTTTAATATTTCCAGAACGAGGAATCTTCGAATAGAAGGGTCAGTTTTACTTTCAGTTATACTTTTGACCAATGTCAAGATTAATCCAGAACCATTTAAAATTTATTATTTTTTGTAGTGGAACAATTAAATCGAGTTAGTGCTTTAAATCAAGTGAATCTTTAACTGAGAAAATCTCTCTGCTAAAAGCGCATCAGGGTCTTTATATTTATAGGCTGGTATTGTTTTTATTCATTCCAATGCGAAAGCCTCCAAAAACTCTAATGATCTTTTGGAAGAAAATTAAGGCTTTCTCTTAAATTATGGATCTTCAGGGATTATCCTTAATCAACATAAGCATGGCGTCAATTAAGAGTTTTTCCTTCTCTTGAAACATTACGTAAGGACTGATTTTTATTTTTTAAATTATCGAGTACATTTTCAATGGTCATAACAAGTGATTCATTGAAAAAAATAAGAATGGAAAATATGACCACGCTATAGGTTTCGATATGTCCAGTGCAACTCCATCTTGCTCCACCCTGGTATTTAAGGACACCGTGTCTCTTCATGGCATGGTTGGACAAGTTCTCTTTATGTGACTTTCATGTTAAATTATTATTAGTATGCGGTTTTTTTACCGGATATTAGTTCGAATGTAGTCGAGCTCAAGAAGTCCTGTACTCTCCTTCATTCTTCATTTGTGTCAGAATATAACACTTGAGAATGAAGATTAAAATTTTTCTACAAAAATAGAATATTTTAAGCGATTAACATAGGAGAAGACAAAATGATTACAAGGAGGGAATAGTAATAAAACTTTAATATTTAAAGTTTCACAACTCAATATTTCTTAATTTAAACTATAAACACACACAGTGTTAGGAAACTTTAATATTTAGATTTTGTGATGTCTCCTTTATAATACGGTATATCTTTGTGAAATACTAGATTGGATTCAATTTATATATTTGTAAATAGAAATTAATTTTCTTTTTTAAGTTCTTTCTTCCATACATTAATTAAAATTTAAAAGTATCCACGTATTTTTATAAATTTTCTAGAAGCATACTGTAAAGTTTAGACTTACATAATATATTGGTTTTTTGCTTTATTTATATTTCTATAACATTTAATTGATTTCATCCTGGTAGATCAGACTAGTATGGACTAAAACAAATCTTAATTTTTACATGAAACGCATTAAAACATTGCAATAATTACAATTCGAAAATATAAAGCAAAACAATCCTCAACTAACAATTACATCATATGCTTCATCTTTTGTGCTAGAGAACTGGTTCCATATGGAACCATTCCTCCGAATAGAAAAGTAAAGAGCATCATTTTTTTACGGTCATCAATCTTTTAAAATATTTTATATACGAAAATTTCTTATTTAAAATTTGGTAGTTACTTATTAACTTGACAATAAATGCGAAGATTTTCTGAGAATAATCTTTAATTTCTTTACCATTTGTGTTAAAATAACCAAGCACGGACACCAGAATGCTTAGAGCTGGATTGATTGGCCGGATTGTTCATTTATAATTAAGTATATTATTTCTATGAATAACTGTGTGTCTTAACCTCAACATTATCAAACAATTTATAAACTTTAATCAACAAGATAGAACTCCAAGCTTGAGATGATTGAATGATGTGGATTTTTTGTTTGTTTGTTTGTGTGTTTGTCGCTCAACGGTCATTTTTTGCACACGAGTGCTAATTAGACCGGAACCTACTGTTTAAAGTGGATTCAGAACCACAAAAACATCGATGCCCAAGGTGAGATTCAAACCACGAATTTTTGAACAAAAGGCAAGAGCGCTAACCATTCGCCTTCCAAATCGGCTGAGTGATGTAGAATAAGCTATTTTGGGAAATTGTAGTATAAATTTGGATTGAGATGCAGGATTTTCTAGACGTATGAAAGATCATTCATTAAGAATGTTTCGCTTAAAATTGCAATGCTGCTGACTACGTATGAATTACCTATATTGATAAGGGTTTAAATTTTGAAGAAGACAAGAAGGCAACACATGGTACATATTTATTTTGGGTAATTTATTAACAGCCATTAAATAAAATTGCAAAAAGTAAAAATATCTTAAAATTAATATAACTTTAGCGCCATGAAAAACGATAATAACATATTAATAACTTTAATGTATGGGTTGAAACCTTGGGTGCATTATAATAATATGAATTTTATATTAATTCTTATAAAGAAGCAAATAACGTATTCAATCTTAGTTATTTTATGAAGTGCAGAATTTATCTAAATCTTAATTTAGATGATGGTAATTATTACATTATTAAACATTAATTCTTTCACTTCTATTTTAGTTATACATCTGTAAATCTGTAAAGGCATCAAAATATTAGTTATTAATACATTTATGTAAATTACGTTTATTTTTATCAATACTCTTTTATATGCTTGGAATACTTCTTGAAAAAGCTAATTCATTTTACATTGTGGCCTTAAGTGGTTATATTTGAAATACGACCTTTTAGCACCAATATAAGGAATCACAGAATATCTGAGTTACGGATAGCATAGTTTGAGTGTTTGTTTGTTTTAAGGACTTTGAATTCGGAGGTAAAACATAATGTTTGTGCACTTTACTTTAAGGTGTTTTCTTTTTTTGCGATTAGAGTTCCATCATTCAAAATGTTATTTTCAATAGACAAATATTATTACTTATTCTTTTGATTTATATTGTTCTTTTGGAGAATGGATCCAAAGTTGAGAAACATAAATATTTCTCATATTATAAGAATGAAATAAAACCTAAGTTTATACACTGATGGAAAAAATATCCCAACACCAAGAAATAATTATTGTAGAGTAATGAAATTTCAGCAATACATTTATGTAGGTAACGTACGTAATTGATTACAATTTTAAAATCACAGGTTAATTTAAGCCCGAGAAGAGCCATTACAGAAGTGAAATACAGGTACATTAATAACCGGTGTAACCGCCAGAATTTTGAATGCAAACATGCATGCGTTGAATCATACAGGTGCTGGATGTCCGTTTGTGGGATGGAGTTCCATGCCTGTTGGACTTGGTCGATCAATACAGAGACGGATAATGTTGGTTGTGTATGACGCTGGAGTTGTCGTCTAATAATGTCTCACATACGTGCTCAATTAGAGACAGATCTGGTGATCTGGCAGGCCAAGGCAACATGTCGACACCCTTTAGAGCACGTTGGGTTACAACAGCAGTATGAGGTCGAGCGTTATCCTCCTGGAAAACACCTCCTGGAATGCTACGCATGAAAGGCAGAACAACAGTTTGAATCACCAGACTGAAGTTTACATTTGCTGTCAGGGTGCGTGGGATAACCACGAGAGTGCTTCTGGTACCATAAGAAGTTGCTACCCAGACCATAACTTCAGGTGTAAGTCCTATGTGTCTAGGTCACAGACAGGATGGTTGCAGCCGCTCACCTGGCCTCCTCCTAACCAACACACGGCCATCAATGGCACCAAGGCAGAACCACCTTTCATCAGAAAACACAACAGATCTCCACTTCGTTCTGCAATGAGCTCTAGCCTGACACCGACGTCGCAAACGGCTGTGATTTGGTGGTTAGTGGAATGCACGCTATAGGACGTCTGGCTCGGAGCTGTCCTTGAAGTAACCGATTCGTAACAGTTCGTTGTGTCACTGTGGTACAAACTGCTGCTCGAATTTCTGCTGCAGACACAGTACGACTGGCTACGGCCATACACCGAACACGGCGGTCTTCCCTCTCAGTAGTGCCACGTGGGTCTTGAGACAAAGCCTTCCCTTGACCACTGCTGCCAACATTCATGCACACTTGATTCATTCCTGCCAAGCTTTTCTGCAATCTCGCGGAAAGAAAATCCACCTGCTCGTTGGCCTATTATACGACTTCATTGTAACTCAATGAGCTGTTGATAATGGCTTCGTCGTCTTCTTAAAGCTATTGTGGACTAGCATCAACTCACTACATCAAATCTCGACGTTAAACAACGCTCAGAAACGTCACAGCTCGTATTTAAAGCGAACGTGATTTGCATCTTCCATGTGTCGCTACTAGCGTCACTCTCAAGCCGAGTTCAAAATTTGAATCGACGTCATTTTTCGGAGGTATGAACACGGCTGCCAAATTTCGTTTCTCTAGCACAACTCCTTCTTGGTATTAGGAATTTTTTTCAATCAGAGTAGATTGAAAATTTAAGGAATCAGAGACAATTAATGGAATTTCCCAGCGCGTAAACTTCTGTCTTGAGCTTGGATGCGTATAAAGGGAAAAAAGCCCACGCCTTTTCTTGTAATTCTGTCAGCATAAAATGCATTTTCTCATGATAAATGTTTATTTTCTCTTTGTCTGCATCAATAAAGGCTAAATCACAAATTTAATACATTTACATTAATAAACTTTATTGGGGAAGAGTCATGTGTTATATCCATACCAATTAGCACATATTTGAATTTAGCATTAAGCGTGAATACGGTGAATCAGATATATGAGTGCTTTTATGCAAAAAATCTTTAAGTAGAAAAGTGACTAAATAAGCCTTAAATGCTCCTTTTAAGGAGCACACATATTAATTATAATATAAAGTATATATATATATATATATATATATATATATATATATATATATATATATATATATATATAATACAGCTAAATGTTTGAATTTTATAAACGAGTAAATTTCTAATCACAATTTGGCATGTGAGTAACCCTATACGAAAGAAAATTTTTCCAAAAATATGTTTGTCTTATAATAAAGGAAGTGCTTGGAATAGCTTTAAGGTAGTGAGTTTTTTATATACTAAATAGATTCTTTCATTTTTTTATAGGAAAAATATTTGCAGTTACATTGGATTTTGAATACTTCAGTTTCGTAAATTTCCAATTCCCTAACTTAGGTGTAGATAAAGGATTATAGAAACACGGCATTTTCGCGGAAATTTTGTGCATGGAAAATATTCTTTTTTATCATATATTTTTCTGTTGCTTATAGTAAAAAGTACATACCAAATTTTTGTACATCGATAAGTTTTCCTGATGAAGATTTTGTATGTGGGGCATGTAGACAGATGACAGATTATGTAAGTCTAATGTATTTCTTATTTTCAAGCCATTTGTGGTCGGTAAAATTATAGCACAGCTTCAAAAATGAATTTACACAAAGATAAAATTATTTGCATATTTTTTAAGATTTCAAAAATAAATAATAATTTAAAATTAGTTAAATAAAAGAACTTGTTATTTACCATAAATTTTTCGTAATACGGTAAATATTTCATAAAACTAAGATTAAAGACAAATGTAAAAAAAATAAATTAATTTATGCTTTAATAGAAGAAGGGTATGTTGTTTGCAGTTTTTTTTAATTATTACTAGCCTTACCATATTTTATTTTGCATATTTTCCTTTTGAAAATTAGTTTTTTTACAATTTTGAAAGTATTAAATACTTAAATTATAAACTAATTAAAATTGTATACATTAAAAGATATCTCATTTCATAAATTAAAAAAAAATTTGCTGAATAATATTTCATTTTTTTATTTACTGTAGAATGGATAATTTCTTAGAAGAGTAATTATTCAAATAAAATTCAATTAATTATTTTGTAAACCTTTAGAAAACTGAGATTATTTATTTTATTTAATTGAATGCTTTAGTTTTCTTAAATATATTCTTTAAAATGAATTACCAGAAGGTTAAAAGTATACTAAAAGTGATAAAAAAGCTTTTATTGAAAAAGCACATTTCTGAATCTGTTTGCTCTGGACTCAAAATTTCTGAGCTCCAGATAGAAGGGTAAATAAGGATACTTTTCAAAAAAGATTGTATGGGGTTATCTGGAGTGCTTTTTTATAAGGAAACTAATGTAAGACTTACAAGATGACACCGGCCCACCCGAAGGTATACGGTGATGGAGCGTTGCGACGGTAATCCAGCCCAGCAAGAGTGGACACAAGATAATGAGGAGTCTTAAGGGTCCAAAGGACAAAATCAAAGTAACTTGAAGAGGTAGAGAGTGAATAACACTAAGTCTCTAAGTGGGTGTCATAATGCGCGCTCCACTGAGTTTGGTCTGACTGGAAGATTTGTGGGCCAACCTGGCCTTTATTAAAAATACAATTGAAAAATAGTACAAACAAGATATTTACATATTTACATATTTACAGGAGATACAAAGTGTTGTTGGGTTACAAATCATGAGTGTGTGTTTGACAATACATGAGTAGTGGGACAAGACATAGATGGACTAGTTGATGGGTTGTGATTCATCTGAGGAGTCCTGAAGGTGTCCGTTAATTTCAAGGGTGAGAATCTCTTTGATACCTCGTTGAACATTTGGGAGTTTGACTAAGTCCCAAAGCGATTGTTCTTGGAAGTTGGTGGGAAACCATTTATTTCTGATGGGCTCATGCTGCTTACATTTAAGGATAATATGTTCTGGACTACCAATCTCCTCATCGTGAAGACAACGGTCCGGTTTCCCATGGAACCTGTTGTTGTAGGTCCCAAAGGCTCCGTGACCAGTGAGGACTTGGTTGATGTAGAAATCGCCATGAATCTTTTTGCGTGACACAGTTGGGATGAATGAGTGGAGTCTCCTGGATTTACTGGAGGAGTCCCAGATGTGTTGCCATTTATTGATCTCATTGTCTTCGGTAATTTTCTTAAACTGTTGTCTGCTGATAAGGGTCGTGTATTGGACGTCTTGAAAGGTTGTGGCATTCTTAGCCGCTTGATCGGCTTCCTCGTTGTGAATGATGCCTACATGGGCTTTTACCCAGTGGAATGTGAAGCGGTTTTTGTTCAGAATCAAGAGTTCTCTAATTTCTTTGATGGTGCTGCTGAGCACTTCATGTGCCGAGAGTGCAAGGAGGACCGAACGAGAGTCTGTGTGTATGTGACAGGTCTTGTCAATGGAGATGATGTGTTTTATGGTAATTAAGATAGCACAGGCTTCCGCCTCGAAGACGGTGGCTTGATCGTTCAAGCGGTTCTGGAAGCTAGCAATTAGTAGGTCATTGTAATAGATGAGGGCGGCGCACCCTACACGATTGTCAATCTTTGACCCGTCCGTGTAGGCATAGTATCCTTCATGAACCTGGTTAGCACTCCAATTAAAGTAGCTGATTTCCCAAGGTGGTGTGTGGACGATACTATAGGTCCAGGAGTTGTCGGTGTTGTAGACTTCGGTACCTATCTGAACTGGTTTACCCTTCCTCCAAAGTCGGAATCTGGTTTGGGCGGTTTCTGCTTTGATGTGTAGTGGAACACAGCCTGCAAGGACTTGTAGTGCATGTGTCGATGTTGTGCGGTAGGACTTTGTGATTTTGATGAGAGCTGCACGTTGGATTTGCGCAAGTTGCCTATTCATCTTAACTGTGTTGTTAAACCAAACCGGACATCCATACAGAATGATGCTTTCAATGGCGTTGAGATAGATGGCTTTGAGAATGGGGGCTTCAATCCCCACGTTGCCCTGGTGATCCTATTTAATTTATTGACAATGTTGCCAATGTTATCTTTTACGATGTTAAGATGTTTATGCCAAGTAAGTTTGGGATCGAAGATAATACCAAGATATTTCAATTCTCTTGTATACTTAATCTTATTGTTCTTTATGGTGATGCCCGGTCTACGGGTAATGTCTTTATTAATTTCGAAAATGGTATATCTACATTTGTCGATACTAAGTTTCAGCTCAAACCTATCGAGCCAATTTTCGATAATGGCAATTGGCTTCCTGGATTGCCTGGAGAATTTAAAGTAGGAACTCTCAGTGAGGAGAAGCACAACATCATCGGCAAAGGCCTGACAGTGTGCATTGCCTCCAAAGTCTTGCTTAAGAAGTTCATTAGCGATTAAGAGCCAAAGGAAGGGGCCAAGACTTGAGCCTTGCGGCACCCCATTTGTATATGGAACCTTCCTCCTATTGTCATACAAGTATGTTCTGTTCGTAAGGAAGGACTGGATAATCCGGTAGAGGTTATCTGGGACATTATGTTTTTGCATGATAAGCAAGATGTCTGCCCACTTTATGCAATTAAATGCATTTTTAATATCAAGTGATATTAAACATGTAAATTGCTTATTGCGCTTATTGTTTTTGATGATTTCCGTGATGAGCTCAGAGGCATCGTTAGTACTTTTACCCTTCATGAATCCAAATTGGTTTTTGTGTAGTAGGTCTTGAGAGTTATAGAAGTAAGCGATTCTGTTAAGGAGAAGTTTGTCCAGTATCTTGCCCCAAACTGGGAGGAGGCATATGGGACTGTAAGACTCCCTTTTCTGGAGATCTTTACCTTCTTTGGGGATTAGGACTACCTGTGCTGTTTTCCAGAGGTTTGGAAAGTGGCCTCTTGTAAGGCAGAGGTTGAAAATAGTAGTCATCCAAGTTCTGTTGATTTTGAACATCTCAGAGTAGATTGGAAGGCAGGTGTTATTAAAACCCGGAGCCTTTGTGTGGTCCATATTTTTAATAGTGTACTCAACCTCATCTTCTGTGAATGCGGGATCATTACTGTGTGTACCTGAGTAACTAGGATAGCAAATGGTGGTCCTAGGAAAGTGGAACTTTAGAATTTCATTGATCGAATCTGTAGTGTTGTCTGTCTGTTGGTTATTCTCTAAGATGATGTTGCTGGTAATGTTTGGTCTATTGAGCTTGTCTCTAATAATTTTATAGGGCGGTCCGAAAGCATTAGTAGAAGTAATGTTACCAAGGTATTGTTTGAATGCCTGTTGACGAGTGTGCAAAATGAGCTTGCGGTATTCTGCAGCTTCCTTTTTATAATTAACTTTGTACTTATCCCTGGTAGCTTGATCAGTCTGTGCCTGATAGCGCCTACGGAGTGCGCGGACTTTACTTCTGTTGATAGTCAGCTCTGGTGTCCACCAATAGTTCTGACAATTTTTTGTCTTATTCTTAAATTTGCTGTTTATGCAGAGTTTGTTAATGTCGTCCTCAATGTCGTTAATGAAAGAGTTTAGATTCGAGATGTTGTCCGTTGGATGGTCGTTGATAATTTTGCTAAGTCCTATACTGATGCTGTTCCAATTAAGAGTTAAGTTATTAAATCTGGTTTGTTTCTTAATTTTAGCTTTGGCCTTATGTAGATTGAATGTCATTAGTTGATGGTCACTCGCGGAAAATTTATCACTAATGTTCCAGTCTGTGATCTGGCATTTGTGTAGATTTTTAGTGAGAAGGAGGTCAATCCAACTAACTCCAAGTGTGCTGCTATAGGTGGGCTTGCTATTGACATTATTCTCAATAGTGAGGTCGAATTGGGACACGAAGTCTAGAACTGCCTCTCCTCTGTGGTCGGTGTTCCTGTGGCTCCAGGCGGTGGACTTGGCGTTAAAGTCGCCCAGAATAATCCAGCCGTGATCATTGTGTGTAGCCAGGATTGTGGTCAACATGTCAAGTGAGTCATTAATGTTCTTAGACGGTGGACAATAGATAGAACAGATGCAGAATGGTTTATTGTTTATGATTGTGCTAACTACAACTACCCAGCAAACACAAAGATGCCGGGCATCCATCGGGCCGCTGCTGTCAGCCGTCTTGGCCAGCAGCGGCCCGCCGCTATTTGGCCTCGTCGGCTCCGTCAATAAAGTGGTCGTCGTCATTGCTGCTGGGCCGGCAGTACGGTCCGCTGTTGGCCCAACGCCGGGTGGCCATCAATGCCATATTGGCCGCATGTGGCCCATGTAATTGCCAGTACGTGCCCATATACGGTTATCCGTCGGCCCTTTGCCGTTTGGCCGACGATAGCCGCTTTCACCGACGTAGGGGTGGTTATGGTTACTTATTTCTATAAATTTTGATTCATTTTTATATTAATATTGTATATATTTAAAGTTAATATGGAAGTATTAGAAATCCCCATCACATTAATACTGAATATATTTTTGTGATTCTAAAAGACAATTGTTATCCATATAATTGTCAAATATCAATGCATTTTTAGTTCTTAATTATATAAAGATTAAAAAAATATGAATTACTAACTCATATTTTAAATCATTTTTTGACAATGCTATCTAAATTTTATAGATTTATTTTAATAATCTAAATATTATTTAAATAACTTTTATATTCTGTTTTTGAAATATTTTGTTATTACAGAATTTCATCTCATTTATAATTTAAAAAACAATTTCTTGTGTATGCAAGTGTCAATTTATTGCTAAAGTTGAACTTGAAGGTATAAAAGAATTCCAGTTGTTTTATGATAATTTTATAGAATTATTTTAAAGCACACACACTTATATATTTTCTTTGTATATAAATTAAATTTCATTTTCCAAAACATTTAACTCCATGCAACAAGATGTTGAGAAAAGTGATAAAATGTATAAAGATTAAAACTTTTTATTACTTATAAAAATTAACAAAACAAAAGCCATAATTAACTGAAATGTCTCCAAGCAACAAGATGTTGAGAAAAATGATACAAAAGGATACAGATAAAGATTTTTTATTACTTATAAAAATTAACACAACAAAAGCCATATATAAGTGAAATGTCTAAATATTAATGGAATTAACATTTTTTATTTATGATAATACTGAAAATAAAAAAGTATTTTTATTTACATTTGAAAATAATTTTTGCAAATTTTTTTTTTAAACATTTTTAATTTACAAGTTTTTTCTTTTATTTTTGTGGTCCACCTTTCGAATTAGTACTCTGGAACAAATTTCTCCTTTTATGAAGATTTTCACTTTGTTGTAATACTCTGAAAATAAAAAAAAACAGAATTGTTAAACTGATTCAATTTAATTACAAAAATAGAAACAGCAGAATGTTAATAACAGCCCAGGTAAAAAACAGAAAAAAAATTGAGTTATGTCTATATAAATCGGGTGAAGTTTCATGCATAACACTTATTTTCACATATTTAAGTATTGTTTCACAGTATTAATTATTTGAATAAGGAGAATCTAACATAACTATTTTTGAACTTACAATATTTTACAATTAAATTTACAATCAAAGCAAAACAAGCCAAGCACTTGAATAGGTTGTGAATGCCTATAATAGGTTCAATTTTCATTCAGAATTAACAACTAAAAAAAAAAAATGATTACTAATACAAGTCTTTTATGATGGAATCTTTTACTTAATTTTAGTTTCATCTCTTTAAAAAAATAGGAATGGTTATTTGTAACATTATGTCCACAATGAGCACATGCTTGGGAACTAAACACTGAGTGTTTTGCATTATGCTGAGCACCAAATCAGGACATGTGCTTTGCAGGCTCTCGGTCACGAAAACAGGCACTGTAGGCCTTGGCCCATGTGATCTGTCATGCCAGAGTTTAGTTTTACTTTATAATCATATTGATATTTCAATATATATATATATATATATATATATATATATATATATATATATATATATATATATATATATATATATACATTATAATAAATAACACTAAGTAACAAATGAAAAATCAACATTCATCAATTCTGACAATTCTTTGATTAAAAATAGACAAATAATTGGGTTAAATGAAAACAATTTCAGTTGAATGACTTAATAGAAATTCTAAACATCTTACTTCAACAATTCAATGTAATGTTTGAAACAGAATTTTATATTTTCAAGGTTATAATAAAAGAATGTAATTAATTTATAACATACACTTTGTATTTCATGCTTTTAAAAAATCATTTTGAACTAATAAAAAATGGTTAATAAAATATTCATCAATGATTATCAAATTATTTTTTACATAACTACAATTACAGATAAGTAAAGTTTATAAAATCATAGTAATTAAAATAAATATTGATGAATTTTAAAACATATTGACAATCTCAAATTATTTATACAATATTCTATGCAAAATCTTATTAACATGGAATTTATTTATTTATTTATTTATTTTTTTCACACACACACACCTGTGTTTACAGATTAATAGAAAAAATTATGTCAATTAATGCAAAAGATTTACAGATTTTGAACACATGCATTCTAGTTGTTGCCCAGTAAATTTACATTACAAATAATTATCATAATCATGAATTATTTAGAAGTAAAAATGTTTTACATAACTTTATTATTCTTATTTTACACAAGGTATTAAATTTACATTTAATCCAATATTATTAGAAAATAAGTTATTGATTCTGGACTATAGTTTAAATAGGTACACTTTACATTGGAGTGGGGAGATGTTAGAAACACTATTTTCAAAGCTAATGTATAAAATGAAATATTAGCAAAATAGCCATCAATAATAAATATA
Source organism: Latrodectus hesperus (assembly GCA_037975125.1). Classification (NCBI taxonomy): domain Eukaryota; kingdom Metazoa; phylum Arthropoda; class Arachnida; order Araneae; family Theridiidae; genus Latrodectus; species Latrodectus hesperus. The sequence continues at coordinate 45,543 of JAJQOW010000212.1, forward strand.
AGCAATAATTTGTTACTTTATTTAAACAAAATATTGCCTATACTTACTTTTAGCATTGGTATTACTCACTGGCAATGAGGAAACTGATTCACTTAAAGAGTTGTAAGGGTCTGCGGTATTATTGCTTTTCTCAAGAAGTCATAAGCCTTTGATGGAGACCACATCTAAAAACGGGGAAATAAAAAATATCTATTAGTTCCAAATGAAAGTTAATTTTAAACAAAAGGTTTTTTGCCTTTATATATGCAGAAGATAAAATATGCTCAATTGGGCTATGTTGGTTACAGAGGAAAAGGAAAATGTCTTAAAACTTAAAATTAATTGGTTACACGAAAATATATATAAGGGTCACTTTACAGTATAATATATACCAAATGTTATTGATAAAAATATTTTCATTAACAAATTCAAGTTTTGAAAGAAGCCCAAAAAAGAACAAAATGTATAAATAAAGAAGACTGAACTATTTCCTTTATGTATATAATTTGGCACTATTATTTACTTTTCTAAGTTTTGATTTCATAATCATTTGCAATCAGTAAACAGCTGATCCAACATGTATCACAGCTGTAAAACAACACATTAAACATGTTAATGAATGAAATATCAATTTTAAATGCTTAACTGATAAATAACATTAAATTTAAATTGTATTCTTTTTTCTAATAAAATATGATTAAATTATTCTCAAGATGGATATCACAAAATTTTGCTTCTTTGATAACAAGGGGTGTTTTGAATAAATTTTGACCAACATCTGGGCTTTAAATTTATTCGTTTTATGTTATAAATTACAATAAGAAAAACAACAAACATGAAATAATGTCTACTATCAAAATTGACTTTAACCTCTGTATTTTCTGTAAAATACTCATATAAAACTCACAACAAAAGAGATTGTGCAGTTAAAAACAGTTAATAAATTCAGTTTGTTTAGAAGATTAACCTAATTATGCTTACTATATTAAAACAATTAAATAAACATGCAGTTTACAAATGCAATATCTTAAACATTATTTGTTATTATTTAGAAATTGTTGAGTGAATTTTAAAATTAGAAGTATCTCTGAAATCAAAACAGATAAACTTTTTTTTAAGTATTTCTCATATCATATTCATTTTACTTGTATACCTTACTAATTTACTTTGTTTAAAATTATGTTTAAGTTCTTTATTTAACCTCAATTCCTAAAAGAGAAAAATCAAAAGTATATAAATAAAAATAATTCTGACATATCTAGGACAATATTGTCATCATAATCAGACTTTGTAAATCGGTAAAGGAGAAAAAATTATGTTTTAATTGTATGTTTATGTGTGTGTATATATATATATATATATATATAGATTAGATATATCATTCACCCATTATCCGGTCGACTATTTACTATAACAGTAAAACCATTTACATTACTATAAAAGAATCAAGTGATCAAAACAAAATATAAAGGAACAAATATTCTAGTTAACTTATATTTTCATTAAAACAAATTGTTTGAAATATTGTTAATTCATACTTCAATTTTTCAGTCATAAATAAAAACATAAAATATGATTTTAAATATAATAAAGTATGTAAACACAAGAGTAGCTACTAAGCTGTTACATCTGACAGCATTCTTTACATGGAAATAGTTAACATACTACACAACTAATTTTTATAATAACAGAGTTGTTCCATATGAACATTTTTTCATATATGTTAATATTAATTTTCCAACCATATAATTTCAGATGTTGTTTTTTAAATTTGTGGCAATTAATCTGTCAGATTCCTACAGAAATTTTAAAATTTACTCTATTTTCAGCACTATATTTTCAAGTTTATACAATTTTCGAGTTTTAGATGCAAAAATATTTTGCTAAGAAATCCACAATGATTTTAATGTGGTTGACAGGATTATACATAAAAACCATGTTATATATGCAATAAAATATTTTGTAATGTTTATGCATTGTAAAATTTTCATTCTTTAAAACAGATCTTTCAGGAGTATACAAAATTTAAAGCCACAAATCACTATATGACAAAATATTTCGGTCAGTAAAAATTGACTTAAAAATAATAGTAAATAAGAAAGCCTTTTAAAAATAAAATAATTAAAGTTTATATGGAATTCGCACACAATTTTTTGATCATAAATGCAACAAGATCCTATAATTATTTATTGAAAATAAACATCTAAGCGCTTTCAAATAGAATATTTTTATGCTATCACTTATTTCATAAACTTGCTTCGTAAAAAAAAAAAATGTAATAAATACGTTTAAGCCTTGTAGCAATCGAATTCATTTAAAAAAATTGAGCATTGAAAAATTTATTACACTAATTGATTAAATATAACTAACATATAGAATGAAAATATACGTCTGTGCATGATACACTTTTCTATTCTTCACACGGTAATGAAATCATTCTAAAACATACCATGACAAACATTTTCCAATGTCTTTCTCTTGTTGTCATGTTATCAACAGTTTATGAAGTTTTCTTGACAAGTAATTAAATAATATTTCAACATAAAATAAATATATTATTCTTGCATTATTCATAACAATTCCATCCTGATAAAAACAACAATAATAAATGCGTACTTACCTTATATTTCTCTTAGCTCACAGACACAACATCGAATATTCCGCCATTTCAAATCAATGGCTGACGCTGACACAAGCATTTCGCATAATCTGACGTCATACTATCACGCGGTATACACAATAAATGTGAAACTTAGATTTCTTTCTGAAAAATTGTTTTTAAAAGGTTTAAAAATTAAGAAATTAAATGAAAATTAATTATCATCACAAAAAAACAGTTATTTGGAAAAAATAGTTTTTGACGATAAAATAAAAAATAAAGCTACAACTAATTGTCTTAATTTTGCTGGCCAACAGCTTCAGGGCCAACAATGGCCATAATCTGTTGGCCCACTACTTATCATCCAGCACCGGCCCGGTTTATTTTGGCCAGCACTCATCCGTGGCCGTAATGGCCGGAGCTGGGCCATCAAACAACCATGAGTGGCTTGCAGTGGCCAACAGAAAACCGGCTTGGCCAGCAGCGGCCCGAATTTTTGCCGGCAGTTTGTGTTTGCTGGGTATCTCATCATTAACAGTGATCGGGGTGAATTGGTACCTCTTGTCAGCAATGATAGCTGTGCGAGGAGTTGTGCTTGCTATGATGTATAAGTTGGCTGGAAAGCCTGCGACTTTGCCTTCAAAGGTGAATGGGTCATTAGCAGAGATAATGTCAAGTTTAAGTTCTTTAATGTCTTCTCCAAGGATTAAGTTCGCTGCTCTACAATGATTAAGGTTGATATGCGCAAATTTAATCTGGGTGTTGGTGTCTATATTATTCATAATTAGTTTTGGTAATGAGTTTATTTACTTCTCTTTCATAGACTGGGCAGTCTCTGCTGTTAGCCATGTGATCGGTGTTGAACTTAGTCTTGGATCTCATATTACTATCGGCGCAATTGAAACATTTAATGTTAGCCGTGCAATTTTTATCTATGTGGTGTTCAGCACATCATCTGCATGTGTCCTGTCCCCTGCACTCTTTAGCTCTGTGTCCGTATCTCAAACATTTAAAACATTGAGTAACTCTAATGTATTCTTTAAAATAAATACTATTCCATCCAATAAACAGTTTGTTCTTATTCTTAAAGTCTGTGTAGGCTATGTTGTTAAGAGTGACAATCCAATTGTTGCCATATCTGCCTTTGTACCCGTGTATAACCTCAATGTGCGAATCGTCATTAAATGAATTTTGTTCTTTAATCCTTTCCGCGATTTCCTCTTTGGGAATGTCTTTATCTACATTGTACAAGACGAAACGTGGCAATCGTTTCAACGGTTTCCTGGCCTCTACAATTTCTTTAAGTTGGTTATTTTGATTAACTTCTTGAATGATCTTGTCAATATCTTCGGTGGTTTTGGCTTCGAGAAGTATGCCACCGTTCCTAACTGGTCTGACATTTTTAATGTTGAGTCCCAATTTGGCTGGGTTAATTGCTTTCTTAATTTCGGTCTTAGTGACCTCTGAGGTAGATTCATTTTTGGGATAAATCAGAACGACATTCTCTTGTCTTTGCCTTGAGCGTTCCCGTCTCGCTCTACTACGACTTTTGTTTCTAATGTGCTTCCTATCATTGTTCTTAACATTTTTGCCTTGCTTAACGATATCCGCGAAAGTTTTGGGCTGCACCTCTTCTTTGGCCTTAGCCTGGCCCTCAAGGAAAGAGTTCCTCTGCATTTGAGAGATGGCAATATGGAGAATCTCCGAAATGCCTTTACGGATTTTTTGCTGTGTAGTGCTGCTAATTTTGCTTGAAGCTAAAGCACTTTGTATCTCTTTTTCTATCTCTAGTAGAGTTAAAAGTTCAGTTTTCGCACCTAAGCTAGTGTTTTCCTCACAAATGTTATCGTCTAACTCACTTTCGTGAGTTTCACTCTGTGTGTCTACCATTTGTACGAGTCAAAAGCAGAGTCCCCTCGTAACAAAATGGAAACGAGCCAAAAGCAACGTCTGCTCGTTAAGTCCCTCTGCCTCCGTTAGCCACTAGTAAACTAGTGTTTCCAGGAGCCACCACGAGGAGGTGGAGGTCAGATGGTTTGCAAGAAATCGAACTTGGCTATCAAACTGAATCGATTTGCCAAGATTGAGTTGCACTTTCCGGATAGATTCTGGGCCGTTGTCCGGAAACGTTCAATGCTCAAATTACCAGATTTCTTACTGTGGGACTGGCTCCCAGGAAACTAATGTAAAGTGATCTTAAGCACAAAGGCTTAAAAGACGAAGAAAAACAACAGCTTTGCAAGTAACAAAAACATTAAAATGGTATTAATTGTTTGAAAGAATATTTCAAACTTAATTCATTTATTTACTAAATAAAAGTAAGATTGGCTAATTAATGCAGTCTGAAGAGCAAACAATTCAGAAGATATATTTCAATAACATTGAATGTCATTTGTATTAACAGATGTAAGTGTTTCTTTAATTTTGAACAATTTAATACCTTCTAGAAATTGTCCAAAAGTTGAAAATTGATGTAAAATTTCTTGTATTAAAAGTTTTACATGATATTCATTAAATATATGTACGCAATTTTGAAACTTGAAAGTTGTTAGAAAAAATTCAGATCTCTCTCTCTCTCATCATTCCCTCAGTCAAAAATAATTTCTCTACTTAACAGCTACATTATACATGAGACCACCGAAAAATATAGCACTCCCTATCTAGAGGTAGGAAACTACAAGTTTGAAACTGTTCACAACTTTAAATATTTGGTATCTGAATTGAATGCATTAAGCGGCATCGAACCTGAGATCCGCAGCAGGGTTACAGCTGCTAACCAATGCTTTTTTCGGTTTAAAAAAGTACCTAAAATCTAGTTTCGTCAGTCGAAAAACGAAAATTTTGATATACAAATGCTTGATTCGGCCTCTTCTCACTTTTTCATCTGACATGTGGACATTGACGGAGAAGGACAAAGAAACCATTTGCATTTTCGAAAGAAAATATTTAAGAAGCATACATGGCGCAAAGAAGAACTAATTCTGAGCTCTATAAACTATATGAAGAACCAGATATTGTTAAATTTATCTCAATACAGAGATTAAAGTGGGCGGGACATTTGAGCCGGATGAACGACAATCGGGTGACAAAAAAAATTTCTTCGCTCGCCCCTCGGGCACCAGAAAAAGAGGACGACCGAAACTCCGATGGCGTGACTGCCTTGAAAACGACCTAAAAACACTAAAAGTGACAAACTGGATGACCTTGTCCAAAACCAGGGGGTTCTGGTACTCACTCCTGAGGAAGGCAAAGGCCCACCCTGGGCTGCCAGGCCAATAAAGAATAACAGCTGCATTAAAACTAACAAGAAATGTTTCTCTTTTAGCCTTACTTCGAGATATCTAGTCACAAATGTAACCAAACCTTCGTGTTGGTAAGTCCCAAGTTCAAATACATAGAATACATTTTTTATAAAAGAAAATTTCTTAATTACATTTTGGTAGTTTCCTTAAATTTATAAGCATAATTCATGTTTTACATGTATTATTTTGTAATATATTATACATGCAAAACATATATTATTCTTATAAATTTAAAGAAACCACTTTACATGTATTATAATCAATTATCAATTAAAAGAAAAATTATCATATTATTGGCCATCTGTAAATGTTTTGTTGGATATATTTTTGGAAAATTTCAAATTATAACCAAAGAACTGTTTTGACTTTTTTTTCCTTGAGGGGGTTGCAGTTATACTCTCCTATAATTTATATACGTGTTAAATAACATTAGTACTAAAACAAAATTTTAAAAAGAAATATAAACAAAAATTATGAAACATAATAAGTAGAGATTTAAAGAAAAATCTTTGATAACTAATTTACTTATTAAAAAAAAAAACAATCTTTGAACACATAAGTTTTTATTACATGTTTCCATTATCTAATTATGTTGTTGTTAAATACACTTCTTATTTCCATTAAGCAATATAATTTGAAATAATGATTCAAGAAGAAACTCAAATATAAGGTGAATAGATGAAACGCCAAGCGTGAGATGTCAGAATGATGTTGAGAAAGCTGTCGGGAAATTCCAGTATAAATTTGGAATGAGATGCTGCCATTGTAAATATACATATAGAAACGCATTTTTTCATATAGTTTGAGTAATAAAAATAATGCCCTAGAGAGGAAAAAAATGAAAAAATCAACTATTGATAGCATGCGGTTTTCAAGAGATTTCATTAATCAAATTTTACTGATCCTGACCTTTTTATTCTCTCTATATATTGGAATCAAAAAAGTAATAAATGGCTTGCGAAATGCCAGGCGCATTTACCTTTGACAATATACAGTATACTCATGGAATACCCAGGGCGTATCGGATGCACCAAAGATTCATCAAAAGCCCCTTTAATTCTACAGCCAGGTGCATTGGGGTGGTTATGCTCAACAATGGGTAATACACTGGTTTTGTTATCCACATTTTACAAGAAGCTGAAATTTCAGCCATTTGCACTTTGAAAGATATATTTTCAGTCAAATGAATTTTGCTTTGATCTCCAATCTTTCCTAGAATTAATTTTTGTGCTTTTAATTCTGCATGATTGACTACCTTCTTGAAAATAGGAAATTATGAAAATAACTATGAGAGAATAATTCAAAATTTTGCTTTTTAAATATTCATATTCAACAGTGCAAACAAAAATGAACAATGATGTAAATTGATTGTTCTGCATTGTAAAGTCTCTCTCTCTCTGTCTGTCTCACACAAATACATAATTTGCTTTTGCTGTTTCAATACAATATTAAGAACTTACATAATACAAATACAAAATACGTAATACAAATTATATAATACAAAATACGTAATTTGCTTTTGCATTTTCAATACAATAACAAGATTTTACATAAGAAATGATCATGTATACGACATTTTTAGAGCGGCTGCTTTATCTATCCAGTGAAGTTTGGTTGCACGTAATTTAGATGATAAGGACATTGTTGCCTTTTCGTGGTATTTGCATTTGATTTAAAATTATTGTTTAACTATAAAGAAAATTAATTTTTTCCTCTAAAAATAACATTAGTTCAGTTTTATATTATAATATCTATAATTTCTTCAATGCGTTTCTCATTCAAGAATGTGACTACCAATATGCAATTATGAAAGTTTAGTTAGTTATTTTGTAATTTCTTTATAAACAAGTGAGAAGTGGTGGATTTCCTTCGAAGAAAAAGCTTTCAAAAGGTTAAACAAAAATGAGAATGAGTTTCATTGGCTTCAAATTTTATGCCAATTACACTCGTTTGTCTTCATTTCGGAAGAAAAACCTCTATTATACAATTCACCATGATATAGAAAAATGTGAGATAGTATCCATTTGAATGTCAAACAAAACAAAACATTGCTCTTCCTTTTTTATACTCTATATTCCGTTGTTTTCTGATCTTAAAACTGTTCGTCGCTTTCCTTGATAAGTATGTGTTACTTAGAACAGACGTTTTGCAAGATTGAGTTTAGAAACACTAAGAGGAGGAAAATAATCTAAATTAAAACAAACAATACCATCAATATGTTGCTGGGAAACTCAAATTTTTTTACATCAAATCAACATGAAATTTATATGCACCTCAAAAAAACGAAAGCTAAAATGTAATATAAAGCAGTTACTTTTTTCTTATTCTTTAGCATATTTTATATACTTAATGATTAAATGATGAAGATATTTTACTTTTGTGTTACATTTACATGTTACATTTACAAATGCAGCTAAAGATGTAAAAGAAAGTATAAATATTTAATAAATCAATAAGTAAAATTTTTTAATAAATTATTTAATAATTTAATTTTGCTATTAATGATAGCAGCAGTGATTAACTAGCTTATGAGCTTCTTAATATGACTTAATGCTTATTTCCCTTTTTTATAATAAACCAAATATTTAAAATGAATACATTAAAGTTATTATTATTATGCTACCGCATTTTATGCAACTAATGATAAAATGATGAAGATATTTTACTTTTGGGTTAATTTTGTACTTTAGTGATTGTAAATATATAAATGAAAATAAATACTGTCTCGTCCCATAAATTCTCATAAGTGATGTGATATTTCTGATTACATACTTTATCAGTATTAGTTATTCAAGCAAAGTCAACAGCAATAGTTTTTTGAGTCAAACTATATGAAAAAAATGGGTTCCCATATATATTACCAATTGCAGCATCTCATTCCAAATTTATACTGGAATTTCCCGGCAGCTTACTCAACATCATTCTGACATCTCAAGCTTGGCGTTTCATCTATTCGCTTTATATTTGAGTTTCTTCTTCAATCATTATTTCAAGTTGTATTTCTTAATATAAATATGATGTGTACTTAACAACAACACAATTAAATGAATCAATAAAGTGAGAACAGCTTATAAGTTAAAACATTAGTTTTGTTTGAATAAGTAAATTAGTAATGAAAAATTTTTCTTCAAATTTCTACTTATTATTTTTCATAATTATTCTGCATATTTCTTTTTAAAATTTTGTTTTTTTATCAATGAATTTTAGGAGTTTAAGTGCAATTTCCAAGGAAAAAACTACAAAACAGTTCTCCGGTGATAAGTTGAAATTTTTCCAAATATGTATGCAACAAAGCATTCACACAGATGGCAAATAATACGAAAATATAATTTTATTTAATTGATAAATTATTAATGGAAAACATGTATTATTGATATAAATTTATGGAAACTACCAAAATTTAAATAAAAAATTTTCATATATAAAAAATGTATTCTAGGCACATCTAATTTCCTTTAAGTAATATCACTTGAAATTCACATTGAAGAAGAAATTCAAGAGTATAAACTCAGATAAACCTCATATGTATATTTCCAGACCCTATTTCTATGTCTGATCTTAAGAAAATAATGAGGTATGTTGCATAAAAACATTTCTTATTTAATGTATTAAAAATTTTACATAATATTTATTAATCACGTTATGCAGCTTGAAAAACTTGAGTGAGAAAACAATCAGAGTTTAACCTTCGCGCACTCAAACGAAATTTTTCTCGGTTCAACATTTACGTCAAAAACAATAAGTAACATACTTCACTTTTATAGTTAGTGCTAGAGATCTGATCACAAATGAAACCAAACCTCAGCACGCATTTATACGTAGGGAGGTGTTTCTCAAAACTTTACTGCCAAGAATACATTTTTATAAAAGAAAATTGCTTACATAAATTTTGGTAGTTTCCGTAAATTTATGACAATAATACATGTTTTACATTAAAAAATTATTATTTTAAAAACTTTATGTTTTCATACTATTGGCCCTATGTGAATGCTTTGTTGGATATATTTTTGAAAACTTCACCTTATCGTCGAAGAACTGTTTTGTATGTATTTTTCGTATAATAAATGAATAATGCTTCGCGTTATTCATATATCCTTAGGCATAAAATTATAGCTAAATATTGTAGCACACTAAAATATGTTTAGGTAAAATTTCACTTTGGTATTTTTTCTTCTGAGAGTTATATTAAATTTAAGATTTATTATTTTTCTTTGGATATGAATTTATTAATTTATATGAATTAATCACTAAGTGAATAAAGTTATGGCAGTAACTTATTTGTATTTTAGAACACAGCAAAGATATTAAAGTAAGAAAAATTGCTTCATGCGGTAGGTTAATATGAGATATGTAACGGACAGATTGTAACTTATATAAAAGATGCTATTTTAGTAATTTTGAGAAAAAAATCTTGTACAATAGAGAATTTCTTGCGAACTGTTGCGAGATTTCGAAGTTCATTTTTTCATCAAGTTTTGAAGACACTCTTAAACAACATGATGTGACGGGCTACAAAACTTATCCACTTTGTCCAAAATACAATGGGACTCAAGTTGCTAAAGCCCACATTTTGGCCTGCATCGTTTTAAATAAATGCGAGTTATTCTCGAGCGCTGAAGTTGTGCTCCATTGTTTCAAGGCATTTGGGCTCATGAACCTGGTTTGATGTTGATTTTACGCCTTATCCAAAGAAAAAATATCCAAACAAGGCAAATACGCCTTATCCAAAAAAACGCCTTATCCAAACAAGGCAAATATTAGCTAACACTTGAAATAAAAACATTCTTCTCCCTAAAAATTATTTGCAGTTTCGCAACCAAAATTATGAAAAGAAAATCTGAACTGAGGAACTAAAACAATTTCTTAATAATCTTTTTATAAGGTGTGATTATTATTAGATTTTACTTTTAAATTACAAAATAAATAAATTACTTGACTAATATAAATTAAAAAAAACTCTAATCCTTCAACAGAAATACTGTTGAATGAATTTTTTAACATAAAGTATATATTTATAAAATAATTTTTGGCCCAATCTATCAAATAGCTTAAAAATATTTATCAACAAGATACCAAGGAATAAAAAGAATTATTTGCCAATTATAAAAAACGATTCACAGCCATTTTTTGCTCGTTGTCTCTAACGTTTTTGATAAATAGCAGCATACAAAATTGACAGAAAAATTAGATTTACTAAAAAAATTACCAACAATTTAAATGAGTGTTAAAAATTAGTTTTTCGCATTAAAATTAACACAGATTCTGCTACCTGATATACACAGAGTTAAATATGTCAAAACACACTATTTTATGAAAAATGTCCTATATTATTAACTACTTAATAAAAGAGAAAATTTTAATAAATAAAATTAAATGTCTTTAAGACATAAAATTGAAACAAAATGCTTGAATTATAAATGTAAAATTGATTTAATTAATGTTCATCAGCTGATATATAAATCTGGTATGATATAAAATGCATTCGTATCGACGTGCTATTCTTTTGATCCGAAACTAATTTTTGAAAAATGGCACATTTCTAAAGAAAAATCCCTAACCAGTGAAAAATTCATTTGTCTCATTGAGATTGTATTTCAGCAATATATTATACGTGCTTTAAAATCAAATCTTTAAGAAATTCATGAATGCAACTTAAGTAAACAATCCTTTCAAACAAATGTGGTATTTATAATTTGTTCTGAATTTTGCAAGGTTCGTTATAAGAAACACTGAGAAAAATTCTTCTACATGAAAATTTCTCGTTTAATTTTTTATGGTGCTAACATTGAAGGAATAAAAATCAGAATAGTTATTATCACAGTTTTAATGCCTGAAATGCTCATGCTATAATCGCCCTGTTTATATTTGGTTCGAAATGTGTTCTTTAAAAGTTATAATCGTACTACGGAAATAAAATTCCACAAGCGTTTTCTGAAATATTTGGAATTTTGCTTCAGAAATTTAGATATTTATGTTTATTTTCAAAACCAAAACAAATCTTTTAAACAGGAATCCTGAGATTAAATGAAACGTGATTTCTAAAGGCTATAATTTTGTGAATTGGAATTGAATTCAATCTTAGCATAAATCTATGTAAAGTATAATTGCGTGTAAGAACAAGATATATGATAGACTGATAGAGAACAACTTTCAATAAAACGGTAATAAAAAAATTAAACAATGCTGTGTCTCTGATATCTATTCATTCGAGTTAAATTCAGAAACCGATAGAACAAAGAGGAAAAGAAAAGTAATTGTAAGGTATATTTTTTGTAGATAATTCTACAGCATCTTAAATGCGTAGAAATCATAAAGAATAATTTAAATACAAACTTTCAAAATCTGTATAACGGACTTTAATGTATATGAGATTATATGCATATTTACATTTGTATTTACAACACGTTAATAAGTATGGAATTAAGATTTTCTCCATACTAAAATCATGGGACTATAATATTTACACATTTCGGAGTTTTTTTTTTTATATTATGGTAAACCTGTGTGAAAATCAAGAAATTTTTAAGTGCAATAAATTATATACTTGTCAAAAATGGAAATTAAATTTATATTTACAGGTTAATATTTATATAAGTGTATCTATACAATTTTATAAATTCTCTAGAAGCAGAGTGAAAATATTATTTCAATAATATGCTTGTGAATTAACTACAATCATAAAAACAGTTGGTTTCATGCTTGAAATTCAAAACCGAAAGTGCCAAATTATGACAAAAATTTCACACTAACACATTAAAAAAAACCACTCGATTCATTTCTTATATTATCGCAAGAGACGTGGACAAAAATGATCTACATCTCTGTAAAGAACTGAAGAACAATGTGTGTGTTAGTGAATCAAATAATATTACAAATAAAATATTTTATGTAAGAAAATTTCTAATTTAAAATTTGATAGTTACATTGAATTTATATAAATAACAAATGTTTTATACTCATGCTCATTACTAATTCAAGAAATTGATGTTTTCAAATCAATTGCCTTGTCTGGATGATTTGCTGGATACGTTTATGTAATATGACAAAATATTGTGTGCTAATCACAGTTTTACATTTTATTTTTTCTGAGATACTTGCAATTAAGCATTCCTGTAATTTAGACATTAATGAGAAATTTGGCTAATATTAATTTTAAATGGATTTTTTCTGAATAATTTACTTGTAAATTAATGAAAAGAGATTCAAAAAATGATTTTAATTTTTAAATTACTTTCTTCAAAGTACTAATCCCTACAAATACTTATTATAAGATTGATTCACCTAATTGTCCTGTTATTGAAAAGCATATCATATCTATGAACAATCGGGTTTTAATATAAACATTGCAATAGACATTGCAAACTTAAAGTGATAGAAGACCAAATCAGAGAAAGCAGAATAATATAGAATGCTAGGAAATATTAGTTTAACGTTTGAGGTGGGATGCAAACCTTTGAAGTAAATACACACTCATTCATTCAGATGATTTCGCTCAAGAATATGCACTTTTTCTTCGCCACTTCGCACTTCATTTTTTGGAACTTCAGTGCTTAACGGGATTTTCCAAAATATTCATCACAAATAAAAATGAAATTAAAATAACCACGTCGGCAACCACATATTGGAAAGGATTTTTTGTGTTTATGCACTAGAGAGAAGAATATCTGCATGTCAAACAAAGAGAGGAGTTGATTCAGAGTACATAAAACGATCCCTTATAAAGGTGCGTGATTGGTTTCTGGTTAGATATTGACCAATGAAATTACGATGAGGTTGGGACACATCATAAGGAATAAAGGATTTGTCGATATGACAAAGGAAGACATCATAACCTGTATCGATTGCTACTTGGTCTCCCTGACCGATGAAGACCTTGAGATGACAAAGTTTGCAAGTGAGTAAGAAAACGAAAAGGAAAACGAGGAAGAAATTGAAAGGCTTGGCCTTAACAGGAAGAGTATGTAACAGTTGCGCAAAAGTTGCAAGATCGATAACAATTAGCACAAGACATTGACGACAATATGGTTCAAACTGTTGAGTTCAGCAATCGTGTTGATAGGGTTATATTCTTGTACAGAGGAATTTTGAAGGAAAAGAAAAAGCAAAGTCAACATCTACCCATCACAATGTTTCTCTCAAAGTTAAAGCCCCAGGCTTTACCGTCAGCGCCTCCTGCAGAAGAGTCATTCCGAATGAACCTAAGTCTTCCACGAGTCTAGAGAGAGCTTCTCTTCTGTCAACAACACAAGACTCTTCGCCTCTCTCAGAAAGCTTTGTGGATTAATGTTTAATACTTTATAAGGTTTTGTTATTAACCTTATTAATAAGCACTGAGAGACTCGTTTAAGTAAATACATATAATGTTGTAATTTTTATCTAAAATGAGTAAAGTATGAATACTGTTTACATATTTAAAACATTCTTGTACCCACATACACGAATATTTCTAGATGGCATTTCTACTTTGCGGTTTTTCAGCTTTCGCGGAAGGTTCTGGATGTCATTAACCGCGAAAAACGAGGAATCACTAATGCTGCTTTATATGCTCTGATGACAAAATGCATAAATTTCTGATTTATTTTTCAATAACTGATGCTTACAATATTTGAAATCATGAAGTATCAACAATGGCAATACACCTCATGTGATAAATAAGTAATAATTTCAACTCTCTTATACGCAGTAAAAGCAAACAAAATTAAAAAAACCTTCAAAGATAGCGTCATCATGAAATTACTGTTGGTAATTTCCTCATGACGCTAGTTTTGAACGCAAAATAAATTTATATTAAAAAAAACATTAATTCATAAGTTTAAAATTTGTTGGGCTTTATAATAAAATTACATATATATAAAGCAGCACATGTAGTAGCTTATAATTGCTATTTAATTAAAGTTAATTTTGCAGTATTTTACTGAAATTTATAAACAAGAAAAAGATTATTCTGCTTGTGCATCACATGTCTGTCAGAAGTTGAATTAGGGATGGTTGCAAAGAATTAAAATAAATGCAAATCAAGATTTTACTTTCTGATTAACTTCAAAAATCTGTTTGAACTTAAAAATTTAATTAAAACAATAAATAAATTCAATATTTTACTAATTTTTATTTAAATTTATGACAAATAGGTTTCTGCTTTTTTTTTTAGTAGAAATTTAGATTCTTAATCTCTCAGTGAAACTCCTCTCGTGTTATGAACAAAGCAATGTGATTCTTTTTAATTTTTAAAGTTGTCATTTATGTGCAATGATGTAGAGATAAATATGAAGATCATCAGATCTCTCTCCTGTTTCATTCCTACAGCCTATATTTATTTAAAAGTAAAAATTTTTGCAATTTAGTTAGAAAAAAAATTCTTTAAAAAATGAGGGTTTGCTTTCTGCCTTAAATGTAATTAATGATTTCCCAAGACGTTGCTGATCGTTAAGACATTGGAATGCGGATTACTATGGAATTTCGAATTGAAAATTTAATAACTGCGTAGCTAAAGGTAATCTTCAAGCATTTTACACTACATTTTAATTTGTTTCCGTGTGATCCATACCAAACATATCATTCTGTATGGCCAAATTGACTTTTAAGTAAGTATCTTTAAATGGCAAAAGTTATTAAAAAGTAGTAAATATCGTTAATCTCCCTGACATTTTTCTTGAAAAATATTAACATATTTCCCATTTTAATGTAGTTTCATATTCTGCAATTAGTTGATTCCGAAATCTACATGCATTTAGCTACTGAGAAATATCAGCAAGTTTGATTTCATTTGCTACTTTACAAATGTGTTATACTTTATTTAGTAACTTACAATAACTAATGTATATATTAAGAATGCTGGATGATTTTTAAAATAATATAGTATCGTTATTATTATAATTCCAAAATATTAAAATAAAACAAAAAAATTATCCATATATTTTTTCGTATAATAAAATAGCAGTTGTGAGAAGATCGTCCAAATCAATATGAGAAAGTAAAATTACTTATATATAATCACATTCCTTTTTCTATTACTTTCAGATGCTTCTAATAAAGATTTTGTTCATATTGAACTTAAGAACATTTACTTCATTTTTACATTAATTTTTTCTTAAATTAACAATGATACATATGAAATAAAAACTAGATTTATAAGATTATATTGATATTAGTTTTACATTTGAACTCCATTTTATAAATTCTTACATTTATATTTACTCAAATTTATAAAGTTTATCACTCTTTTATTAAATATTTTGAAGTAGTGAAGATCTATAACCTCATTAACATAATATCTAATTATAATCCTACAACACATTTGGCTTTATTCAAGAAATTCAGTATACTTAGTATAATTTTTGATAATCTTTACTTAAAATACTTTATAAAAAGAATGTTTAACATGAGAGAAACTAAAGATAAAACTTGTATAACATAAGAATTTCTTAATAAACATAAAGATAAATCTTTCAACAATGAACTCAAACACACCTTTCCCGTTAACAAATATTTCAATTGATATGATAGATATCAGCTTAAGTAAATATTTTACATATGTAAATATTTTACTTAATACGTTGGTAAAAATACGGTATATAGAGTTTACAGAGTTAGATTAAATTACTTAACATGACTGTTATGCATTACGCTAATGAGGGAACTTGTAGAAAGAAAAGAAAATTATATTTTAAGTGCAAAGTGAATGGAAATAATATGAGAGCAAATATGTCAATATATCAAGGAACAAACAGTCAATGTTATGGATAAATAATTTGAATATAAATAGATGTTGCTTCAAGAAACTGAGCTAATTCTTAAATGAAATTAGGTTGAACCATGTGACATTAATAATATGATGTAGAAAGAGGTTATAAGCAGTTATCGATGCTGTTAAGGCATTTTATACCCTACAGTTATAAATGCGGTTTCAAGTATGTAAAATACACAATTTACTCCTAAATAGTGATCATTCTGTTAAAGATAATCATTGTTCACATATAATATTACGTACATGGTATCTATCACGACAAAGATACTTGAACTAAGGCTTGAACACCCACACATTCACCAACATCTACACTTTCAAACATTTAAATTTTCTTTCTTTTAGGAAAATTATTAAAGAAACCTAAATTAAATAAATTTAGCAAATATTACATTTTTAACGGGACGTAAAAAAGCGAAAAGTATTAGCAAAAAATGCTGAAATTATTTTTTAAATATATAAAAGAATAATTTGACAGTTTTTAAAATGAATTATATCTAATTACTATGGGTATACTGAAAATATATTTTAAGCGTAATCTGAACGATTTCATTACATCTCATTTTACTTTTATATATTTAAGATCATATTAAAAATAAGAATAATGCTGATGTGAATTCTTACAAAATGATTAAATTATGCTAATTTATCGATATAGAAAAATAATATGAAAATTTTTTTTTGAAATTCAGAGCGCAGTTTTATTTTGATATAAAAAAATTTGCTTCTGTGAAATAATTTATTTTCTCAGATCGATCGACTGAATTGTTATTTCTTATAAAAATAACATTTGTATGTTTTTATCAATTTGGTGTATGAGAAATCTCTTTCAAGATGAATTGTAGAAAAAATGTTAAATAGGATATGCATTTTTTTTAGTTTTAGTTTAGTTTTAAAATATTAAATTTACTGTATTACAGGTGAGGAATGATAGCAAAATTATCGACAACTGACATACAAATCTGCATTATACAGCTATCAAAGAGAATATTTCTGACATTTTTTTATATTTTCAGATGAAATATTTGTAGTATTGATGGAATGGCTTAATACTGTCATTTTCTAGGGAAGGAGATCTAAAATATTATTGGGAGCCAGTAAATAAAATTATGATCCTACAACTTTCAATTGGATGCAAAGAACGATTAATTTGAGCAGAAAACAAACTAAAAACAACAGCAGAATCTCTAAAGCAGGACTTGTACAATTTTTCAGATCTTTCAGGCAGAAAGACAGTTTTTAAACAAGATGTTGCTAATGGTTTGAAATTATATTGTATGTTTTAGGCAGAGAGTACGTGATACAGACTTACGTACATTAACATGCATTTGTATCACATTAAAATATGTTTACGATTTTCAAGTGTAATTTGTATTAATAAAGGCATTCACTATCTATTTCATAATATTTGTATTAAGAATTCACTCTAAGAATATATAACACTATGTTAAATAGTTTAACAAATATAAAACGTGTTGGTAAAAGGGAAAAATCCATTGTGATTGTCACAAGAAACGTTAAATTCGTTCATGCAAAACTATAAGAGAAATACCACCCAGTACAATCGAAGAGAAATGAAATTATCAGCAAATATGTAAAAAAAAAAAACTTATATTTAAAGCGTACAATTTTTTTTTATCTGTAGACTAAAAATGTTTAAATGAAACCAAGTCTCCGTAGATGGAACAAACACCTATCAAGAAAAACAACAGCTAAAAAAAATTAAGAAAACATTTTTTATAAGAAAATTTCTGATTAAAATTTGGTAGTTATATAATTCATAAAAATATACATGTTTTGCTTTAAAAGTCCAGTAAATTTTCATATTCGCATCATTTATTATTCCTGATATATATTATTCATGAAAATTTTAAATTATAGCGGACGAAAATTTTTGAATTTTCTTTTTTCCTGTAGATTTAATATTATTCGTTTCTAAAATTTAGATAATGTCATTTATCAGCACAATAGTGCCTTATTAATGTTTTAAACAAAATTGTATTTATTATTTAATTGAAACAAATGAAAAATTAGATTCCATGAGTAGAATCTAATTTCAAAGTCACTTATTTAATTAACGTTATAGTCTCTAGTCTCCTTTACAATCAGATTAATTCTTCTAATCTTGCTTTTAACGTTTACGAATATTGTTCTTTTGAAGAATGGATCCAAAGTTGAGAAACATAAATATTTCTCATATTATAAGAATGAAAAAAAATCTAAATTTATTTGTCAGAATGCTAATGAATAAACTTACGAGAAATTATACTTTAAAATTTGGATTATTTTTTTCTATGTTTAAAGATGCATGAAAACTCATTCATCTGGAAGTGCTGACTTTACAATGCTACTGACTATGCCGACAATTTAAATACCAATACTAGTAAGGTTTCAACGCTGAATTCATGGCTTCCGATAAATGTTTGGGAGCACACCACATGTTTGTATTATTACAGGTTTATTCATTCGCTTGCAGTAAAAATATACTCGACTACAAAATATCTTTAACAATAGAGCAAGAAAACTGTAATAAAGAGGATTAATATTGAACTTCCTTAAGCAGAATAATACGTAAACATTTAAGTAGTGTTAGGTATGGGCATTTCATTGAATCTTTTTTAAATTAATACTTATATTACAAGAATGAAAATTTTTTCTTTCACTTTTCTTAAGTGCGTGTGAAAAATATGTGAGGCAATAAATCAATCAAAATATTAATTTATTATTATTTTACATAAATTAAATGTATATACGTTATTTTTTATATCGATTTCGCAATTATCTATGAAAGGGAAATTCCAAAATCAAGAAGTGAGATATCTGCTCAAAAATAAATAAATAAATAAAGCTAAACCTCTTTGAAGAACGAAAAATGATATATATAGACACAAATATCACAAATATCAATAAAAAATAATTCCTTAACGGGTAAGGTGAGGTTTAAAAAAGAATGAGTATAATCTAGAACCTTCCAAAAGGGTTGTTTTCTACTATTATGCAGTTAGTGCCAACATCAAAAATAACAGAAAATTAAATTGTAGATACAAACCTAGAGACTATATACTAATGGCTGATACACGTCTTGAGTATCAATAAACACAGCCAGAAAACTAATTTCAATAATTTAGAAATAAAATATGAAACATATGTAGAAAAATTAATAACACTTAAAATTGCAACTATTCATAAGAAAGAAGACCTTGTTTAATGAAACAAAATTTCCGTTAAAAATAAAATACCTTGAAATGAATTTTAATACGATAAATGAGTGAAAAAGTATTTTAATAAGAAAATTTATTATTTAAATTTTGGTTGTTACTTACAATTCATAAAAATAATACATGTTTTGCTTGAAATAGTTGCGAAAAGGAAATATTCATATTAGCATCATCTATTGAGTCCTGATACATATTATTCATTAAAAATTAAAATTATTGCTTACGAAAAATTTTATATTTTCTTTCTTTTTGAAGATCGCCTAATTATGCTTTTAATGTTTACAAATATTGTTCTTTTGAAGAACAGATTCTTGACTTCAAAATTGGGAAACATATTTCTAAGATTAAGAGTATGAAGAACACCAAAGTCTTGTCTCTTATATGTCTAAATGGTGATGAATAAATTTTCGTATACTGTACATTAAAATTTGGAGAATTTGCTATGTTTAAAGATATATGGAAACTCATTTCTTCAGAAATATTGACTTTATAATGCAAATGACTGGGCCGATAATAATATGAAATACCATTAATAGGGTTTGAAATTGTGAACTGAAAGTACCAATGTTGAATTCATGGCTTGCGACAAATATATAGGGGCCACATGAAAATATATATTATTTAAGATATATTTGTTTACTCTTGATTTAAAAATATTCAATTGTAAAATATTTTTAGCATTAGAATCATAGAGATATACTAATAGCTAAAAACGAATACGCCAATATATGGTGTTAGAAGTTTTGGCAAATTGTTTTAAAGATGAGAGAAATTTTATATAAGCAGGACTTTATCAACTTAAATATTACAGTCTTTTTAAGCATGAGAATTTTATTGAATTTTAAATATGTTGTTAGAAATAGTTACTTAACAGACATTTATTTTTATTTTTTAAATGCATATATAAATGTGTGAAGCAATGATGAAATCAAAATAATTATTAATCTATTAATTCTTTTTTACATATATTTAATATATATACAGTAAACGTTTCTATCTATTTCTCAATCCTCTTAGAAATTTAGATTCAAATATTTAATATTTCAAAGGTGAAACTTTAGTTTTCCTTTAACGTTCACCAAACACTATAAATAATCGCAAGAATATAACTTCATAAAAATACAGACCTAGTGTATTATTACTTGAGATAACGATATTTAGTTAAGCATTTGATTGAAAGACTTTAAGACTTTATCTTATACTTTACTCTGTTTGGTTTAAATTGTTTTCTTTATTTCAAATAGTTCTGATTTCGAACATTTCAAATGTCTTTCCCAAATGACAGACAGCTCAATGATTCCATTAATATATTTAAGATTATTACAAAAATTTACATGGAGGAAATGGAGGAAATACAAAATGAAATCAAAAACATACTTGTTTGAGTTTCAAAATTATGTTTTATTTTTTCCCATTTCAAAATGAATAACTTTAATTTTCTTAAAAGTTATAAAAAATAAATACCTTTTGGAATTCCCAATTTTTGTATATGTCTTTTATGATTGTATTTGAAGTAGTTAAAAAAATATAAATTTTTGATGGTTGATATTATTCTTTGAGCAGTTTCATTCATGTTTTCAATGATGAACCGTTTGCTTCACTAGAGTGTTTGTTTAAGTTAAAAACATATTTAGAAACGCGCGCACCGCAATTTTCTAAGGATGGTTCTGATGAATTTCTGAGATAAAAATTGTTTTCTTATATACTCATGTTGAAGACATTCATTTAATGTATGTAAGTTGATTAGCTTGATCTTAATAATATGTAAAATCTTAATAATAACCTTAATAATATGTGAAATATATTTCTGAAATAAAACAGAAATTTAGAAAAAATTGATGTCTATCTTTTCAAATATGAACAACATAATAAGAAAAAACCGAAAAAATTTGATTTTTTGACAGTCTGATGTGAAACGGGGAGTAAGTGCGAGTCATTTCATATGCTTTTTGAAACTTAGTAATTGCTCTGATTAATTTATATACATAAATAAACTTGTGTCCATAAATTAAGGATAATGCAAGTTCAGGCAAAGAAAGAGACACAAGCAAAACAACTTACATGTGACATACTGGTAAAGTCTATTTATTAAACGAAGGTACAGAGCAAAATGAGATGCTGTATGCTGAACATCATTAATAAAATTTCCGAATTTTACTCCCTGGAAACTACCTTTTTACAATCATCAGAAATTCTCAAAATTGTTGCAAGTATTCTCAAACAGGTGAAGAATTTAGAAAAAATTTGAACCATAATTGAAGTGGCACATTGATTAGGTATATATTGATCATTTATCTGACTAATTTAATAAGATACGTAATTTATTATATAATAGAAATAATACAAACGAGAAATACGATAATAGAGTTCTTCCTGAGCACTTACTTCGATAGATCTTTTAATAAGATGCTTAATAATATGGAAGGGCATTAGGCGAGAAATATTCTGTTTTATGAAAACACCTTTTAGCCAGGAAGTTATCTTTTATGTTTCCTGGAACACCATATTGGCCTGGAACCTACTTGAGGACAATAGTTTTCTCGAATATTGTCAAGTTTCTCAGATAAGGACGGCAGTCCAATACGTCAGGCGCTACGTTATATTTATCTAAAACTGTAGCCAAATGAACAGCAAAGGAATCACTGGAGATAACAGATGCTGTGAATTTTTCAATATGAAATGGTAGCTCTGAGACAGAGCTGTGCAGATGAAAACATTTTCGAAGTGAAATGCAGCACCTCGGGCAACAAGGATTTAGAAAGAGAAAATTTTGGAGAAAATTATGGTACCTGTTTTAGGATCATTGACAAAAGGGATGCATCGGTAAAAATTCAAATCCACACTAGTTGGGGTAAAAAAGAGTTTAATATTTCAAGAACGAGGGCTCTCCGAACAGAAGGGTCAGTTTTACTTTTAAATAAATTTTTGATCCATGTCAAGATTAATCCAGAACGATTTAAAATTTATTATTTTTCATAGTGGAACAATTAAATCGGGTTAGTGCTTTAAATCAAGTGAATTTTTAACTTAAAAAATCTCTCTGCAGAAAGCGCATCTGGATTTTTAGGTTTCTAGGCAGGTATTGTTTGAATTTATTTCAAGGCGAAAGCCTCCCAGAACTCGAATGATCTTTTGGAAGAAAATTAAGGCTTTCTTCTGAATTATTGATCTTCAGGGATTATCTTTAATCAACATAATTATGGCATCAATTAGATTATCGAGTACATTTTCAAGGTCATAACAAGTGATTCAGTGGAATAAATAAGAATGGAAAACATGACCGCGTATAGGTTTCGAGAAAGATGTGTCCAGTGCATTTTCCTCTTGCTCCGCCATGGTCTTTAAAGACACCGTGTCCGTTCATGACATGGTTGTACCAGTTCTCTGTATGTGACTTTCATGTCAAATTGTGATTATATGTCCCACCTTGATATTTAAAAACCATCACACAAGGCAATTTGATTTTAATAATATGGAAGTCCTTAACAAAATGTTGAAGATTTAATCTTTAGTGCATAAGTGAGAAAGTCAGGTAGTAGGTATTATTTAAATTTAATTCCGTTTTATAAGCATTGAATCAAAGATGCAGTGCATTCAAGGCAGCAGTTATCTGTCATGGAAAGCCTTAGATTCAGATAAAAAGTATTTGCTCAAATGCCTAGATTTCAATAGGGCTTTGCCGTACCTAAGCCTGAAAGAATTCTAGAGCAGGAAGCTTTTATTCCAGTTGAAAACATTTTTCTAATGCCTAGCTTTGGCCTTTTTTCAATAGTAGTCCCTTCAGCCAGTCTATGTCAAAAACAAAGTTAATGTTTAAAAAGCTGCTGTAAGGACTTGTCTGTTATACAGGGCGTCCTTAAACTATTGACAAAGAAGGACAAGGTAGACCAAGAAATTCTAAATCACGTCTACTCCTCAAAAAGTAGTCAGCAAGTTTCCAGGTAATAGTTTTAATGTTTCCCACAATTACTTTCTCCAGAGCATTACCTGTAATATAATTAATAGATATTGATCTTTAACTAAAGAATATCATGATATTTGTCTTTGTAATGTATTGGTTTAATGACAAAGGTATGAATCAAATTCTATCCCAGAAGTAGTCTTTGGTTTAAATACAGAACAAATGTATTTTTGCGTGAGAGCTGTAGTTGTTAGCTCCACAGATATGCTGAGCAAAAACATTTGTTACAGAATAGTTTGAAATACGTTTTTAAGTATGAATGCTTGTTTAGGTGAATCAACAGCATCATATATTACATTGCGCTTAAAAATTTAAACGTTCCCTTACTATCATACTTGAAATGAATTCATTAAATGAAGATCGCTTATTGCTAAAGTATGCAGTTTGTTTTCTCTAAATTTTAACATCGCAAGGTGGAGAGTTAACTTTGCCTTTCTTCTAAGCCAGTCTCTCAGTGAGCCAAAGTCATCTGTCCAGAAATATTTAATTTCGTTTGTTTTCTCAAGGAGTGGACTTTTTAACACAAGGTATTGCGGTGTCATTAAAAATTCTATATAATTAAGGATTTAGGGTAAAATCAATTTTATCATGATTAAGGCCATGTTCCACAACTTCAGTAAGAAAAACCAATTTGTTTTCTTAAATTTCCCAGAAATTTTTGATGATGAATAGGGTATGCTGATTTCTGATCTAATTTTGGTATTTCACTTTCTTCAAGCACCTGCCGGTGTGCTAATCAAGGGACTTTCAAAATCCTTTGCTTTGTGTGTTTGCAAAAGTCAGTAGTTACCATCAATAGCTTTAGGGTTGTGCTTTTACTAGTATAATGAAGATAAGTATGCAGGGTTTTTTTTTACCGGATATTAGTTCGAATGTAGTCGAGCTCAAGAAGTCCTTTGCTCTCCTTCTCACTTCATTTGTGTCAGAATATCACATCGTAGAATGAACATTAAAATTTCCTACAAAAATAGAATGTTTTAAGCGATTAATATAGGAAAAGATGGAATAATTACAAGGAGAGGGCATAGTTATGAAACTTTAATACTTAAAGTTATACAACTCAATACTTTCTTAATTTAAATCATAAACAAAGTTAGGAAACTTTAATATTTACATTTTGTGATGTCTTCTTTATAATATGGTATATCTTTGTGAAATACTAGATTGGATTCAATTTATATGTTTGTAAATAGAAACTAAATTTAATTTCATAAGTTCTTCCTTGTATACATTATAATTCAAATCTATAAGTATCCACGTAATTTAATAAATTTTCTAGATGCACAGTGAAGTTTAGACTTACATAATATATTGGTTTTCTGCTTCAGTTATATACATTTCGGAATTTTGTAAACAAACGCATTAAAATAATGTGATTAACTGCAATTTAGAATCATAAGTCAAAAAAAAAACTTCAATTAACAAATATATCAAACTCTTTATCTTTAGTTCTAGAGACCTGGTTCCATATGAAACCATTTCTCCGAAGAAAATAAAACATAAATGAAATTATTCTGTCAGCAAACTTTTAAAATATTTTATATAAGAAAATTTCTTATTTTATATTTGGTAGTTACTTATTAACTTGACAATAAATGAGATTTTCTAAGATTTATCTTTATTGTCTTTGCCATTTGTTCCAACAACCAAGCATCAGACACAAGAATGCTTAGAGCTGGATTAATTGGCTGGATTGTTCATTTATGATAAAGCACATTATTTCTATGATTAGTTGTGTCTTAACATCAACATTATCAAAAAATTTACAAACGTTAAGCAACAAGATAGAAGTCCAAGCGTGAGATGATTGAATGATGTGGATTTTTTGTTTTATTTGTTTAAGTGTTTGTCGCTCAACGGTCATTTTTTGCACACGAGTGCTAATTATACCCGGATCTACGGTTTAAAGTGGATTCCGATCCACTACAAACATCCATGCCCAAGATGGGGTTCGAATCCACGAACTGTGGAACCATAAACAAGAGCGCTAACCATTCGGCTGACACCTCGGCTGAATGATGTGAAATAAGTTATTGGGAAATTATAATTTAAAATTTGGAGTGTAATGCAGGATTTTTTTAGATGTTTGAAGTCTCATTCATTAAGAAAGTTCCGCTTAAAATTGTAATGCTTCTGAATTAATTATATTGATAAGGGTTTAAATTTTGAAGCAAAAATCAACAAGGCAATGCATGTTGCGCATTTATTTTGAGTTATTTATTAACAGCCATTAAATAAAATTACAGAAAAGTAAAATATCTTAAAATTTATATAACCTTAGCACCATGAAATACGATAATACCATATTAATAACTTTAATGTATGGGTTGAAACCTTGGATGCATTATAATAATATGAATTTAATATTAATTCTGATAAAGAAGCAAATAACGTATTCAATCTTTGTTATTTTATAAAATGCGGAAATTATATTAAATCTTAATTAAGATGATGGTAATTTTTGCATTATTAAACATTAATTCTTTCACTTCTAATTTAGTTAAACATCTGTGAATCTGTGATGGCATCAAAATATTAGTTATTCTAATAATAATAAGTTTATGTAAATTTCGTATATTTTTATCAAAACTCTTTTATATGCTTCGAATACTTGAAAAAAGCTTATTCATTAACATTTTGTCCTTAAGATAGTATGTTTTAATTAAGACCCTTTGGCACCAATATAAGGAATTACAGAATTTCTGAGTTACAGATAGCATAGTTTGAGTGTTTGCTTTAAGGACTTTGAATTCGGAGGTATAACATAATGTTTGTGCACTTTGCTTTAAGTAATTTTCTTTTTTTTTGCGGTTTGAGTTTGATCATTCAAAATGTTATTTTGAAATGACAAGTATTATTAAAAGTAGTAGCCAAGGTTTTTTGAGTTTATGGGACAAATACACTACTGGCCATTAAAATTGCTACACCAAGAAAGAATGAAAATAACAGAACGATATTTATTGAACACATACATTATAGTAGAATGAACAAGTGATTCTCAGTGAACAAAGAATAACATCACCGACTCGATTTCGATATGTTTAATTGCAAAGATAGAATCAATAATACCGATAAAAATCTTTTGCCGTGCAGCCGTGAACATGATGTGTTAGTCATTAATATGAACAAAATTGTCATTGAGATTATTTAGAAGTTTTTCCCTACCTGAGGATATATTCAAATGATACCAGCTTATCAACTAAACATTGCTTGATACTCTTGGAATTTTTACTCGAGTAAATTTCGCAAAAAATTACAGAGTAATTTATTCCATGTTTGGGAGTTCTTATATTATCACAAGAGACGTAGACAAGAATGATTTACATCTCCGTAAATAACAAAGCAATGTATGACACGTTTTCAAGCGATTTTAGAAATAAAATATTTTATATAAGAAAATTTCTAATTTAAAATTTGGTAGTTACATTGAATTTATATAAATAACAAATGTTTTATACTCATGCTCATTACTAATTCAAGAAATTGATGTTTTCAAATTAATGGCCTTGTCTGGATGATTTGCTGGATACGTTAATGTAATATGACAAAATATTTTGTGCTAATCACAGTTTTACATTTTATTTTTTCTGAGATACTTGCAATTGATCGTTCTTGTAATTTAGATATTAATGAGAAAGTTGGCTAATATTAATTTAAAAGGGATTTCTTCTGAATAATTAACTTGTAAATTAATGAAAAGAGATTCAAAGAATGATTATAATTTTTAAATATTTTTCTTCAAAGTACTAATTTCTACAAATACTTATTATTAGATTGATTCACATAATTGTCCTGTTATTCAAAAGTATATTTTATCTATGAACACAATCGAGTTTTAATATAAACATTGCAATAGACATTACAAATTTAAAGTGATAGAGGTCCAAATCGGAGAAGGCAGAATAATGTAGAATGCTAGGAAATATTAGTTTAACGTTTGGGTTGCGATGCATTCTTTTGAGTTAAATACACACTCATTCATTCAGATAATTTCGCTCTAGAATATGCATTGTTTCTTCGTCACTTCGCACTTCATGTTTTGGAACTTCAGTGTTTCACGGGATTTTCCAAAATATTCATCACAAATAGAAATGAAATTAGTATAACCACGTCGGCAACCACATATCGGGAAGGATTTTTTGTGTTGATGCACTAGAGAGAAGAATAGCTGCATGTCAAACAAAGAGAGGAGTTGATTCAGAGTATATACAATGGCCCCTCATAAAGGTGCGTGATTGGTTTCTATTGAAACATCGACCAAAGAAGTTACGGCGAGGTTGGCTCACATCATAAGGAATATACGATTTGTCGAAATGACAAAAGAAGACATCATAGCCTTTATCGATTGCTACTTGGTCCCCTTGACCGATGAAGAACTTGAGATGAGAAATTTGCAAGTGAGTAACAAAATGAAAAGGAAAAGGAGGGAAAAACTAAAAAGCTTGGCCTTACCCGGGAGAATCTGCAACAGTTATGCAAAATGGCAAGAGCGATAACAATTAACAGAAGACATGGACGACAATATGTTTCAAACTGTCGAGTTTAATAATCCTGTTGACAGGGTTATGTTCTTGTACAGAGGAATTTTTAAAAAATTACTTTTTTACATACATATTACATACATTATTTTTACATGCATATAAAAACCTTATCACTAGATTAACTCATCCAATAGTTTTGGTGTTGATTGCGCATTTTATTTATATGAGGAATTGTTGCGTAATCTTCATGGAAAATATTTGTCCGGTATACAAAATGTGCTAAATAGAATACGGTCTTTAAATACAATTTTTGGCACTTATATAAGGAAATAGAGAAAACTGAATTTAAAGTTACGTATTGGCTGCTTTGTTTCTGAGTTATTTAAATGTTGAGTTGTTATAGATACTTTAAATTTTGATATTTGTGACAGATTCTTTATGCATTTCATTCAAATATTTTCTTTTCTTTCTTTCTTGTGATTCTTATATCAAACATGCCAAATGTTCTTTCGGAATAGCAAGCAATTATTAAGAAATGTATCCTACATTTTTAAGGTTATTGAAGAATGGAAAATAAAATAATAAAAAGGGAAAACATTATATTTTCTTGTATATTCTTAAGAAAAAAATTATTAAAAAGAATTATATTTTCTTGTACTCAAGAACTTTGTTATCTCACCCGTTGCACATTGAAATGAATGTAGAGTCAATTGAATAATATGTACAGCAGTATGTGAAACAGAAATAGTTTGTTTAATATACGCTTAAGCCAAAGTATGATATACCTGACATCGACTTCCGTTATTTTAAGTGAAAAAGTCAACAAAACCGATAACAATGTTTGGTCGCACAATCATAGAAGCATGATATATTGATAACTAATCTAAACCAAAACGTCATTGAGGATATTTGGGAATGCATCTTTACCAAAAGAAATATTTGTAAAATAACACTTCAGCAGTTAAACGTTTTTTGTTACATTTGGGATGGTTTTAATTACTGGAGAAATATTCGGAGATAATTTCTGAGTAGTTTTCTTTATACTTGGGAATACGTGTTATTTAAATCACGTATTATATAACATGTTTCCAAACATCCCATCAGCATTTGAATATCTCCGTTTTCCATGTAATATTATTTAACATGTTTGAACTATCTAAATCAGTTTTCTTTTATAAGTAAAGTATGTATATTGGTCACACATACCATAAAATATATAACTGAAGAATTTTTTTCTTATTTCTTTGATGATTTTTGAACGAAATTTAAGAACTCTTCAAACCATTTTAGAATACATCTCGGTAACACTTTTGCAGAAATATTGAAGAAAATAGAACCGGAAATAATGATAAATTGCTGTAAAACTGCAAAAACTTCATTAGTTCATAAATATTTAAAAAAATTCAAAATAGATATTGTTTAAGCGCGCAGGAAATGAAAATATTGTTTCGACAAGGTTTTCCTTTGGTATTTTTAGAAGTAATATTAAAGTTATTATTTACTACTGTGTCTTTGGATACCCAAATTTATTAATTGACTTAAAATAATCACTGTGTAGTATTAAATTACGGCAGAATCTTATTTGTATTTTAGAACACAGCAACGATATTAAATTAAGAAAAATTGCTTCATGCAATTGATTAAATCAAAAGATGAAACGGACAGACCGTAACTTATTAAAGTGGTTGCTACTTTAGTAGCTTGAACTAAAAGAATTCTTGCACAATCGATTGCTGAAAAAGAATTATTTATAGCTTATTTAAATCTAACTTAATGCCATTTTTCAAAGCAGTTTAGAATTTTTTTCTACAGTGATCACTTTCACACGTTAAACATTAACTTACACTTGAAATAAAAAAAATTCTACTAGTTAAAAATTATTCGTAATATCACACCCAAAAATGTGAAAAGAAAATCTGACTTGATTAATTGAAACAATTACTTAATAAACTTTTTAAGAGATGCGGTTACTATTATTTTAAAATTTAAAAATAAATGAATTACGTAAACTATACAAAATGAAGAAAAAAATTCTTATCTTTCAACATACATGTTGCTAAATGATTTACTTAGTACAAAATATATTTTATTAAATATTTCTATGTCCAATCAACGAAATGGCTTCAGAAAAATATTTATCAATTTAAGACATTTAAGAATGATAAGAATTATGATTTTGTATAAATTTTCACAGCCAGTTTCTTGCTGAATGTGCTAAACTTTTTGATGAATTTAGGCATAAAAGTTGGTCGAGAAGCCAAAAAAAAAAAAAAAAAAAAAAAAATTTAAAACTGGATAAAATAAAAATGTTAGGAATACACCAAGTACTTTAAATGTTTGTTAAAAATTGCTTTTTTGCTTTAAAATCAAAGATTCTACTAAATGATTATTAGAATCCTACACATCAAAAAGCACTATATTATTAAAAATGCTCTATATTATTAAACACTTAATGAAAGGAAAAGTTGTCGTAAATAAAAGTAATTCTCTTAAAGACATAAATTTGAAAAAATGCTTGCTTTACTATATTAAAATTGACTAAAATAATCAAATTGAAATAAAGAGTCTTGTAATGTCCATCATTTGATAAATAAATCCGATATGATACAGGATGCATATTTTCAATGTGCAATTCTTTTGAGCCAAAAATAATGTATGTAAAAATTTGCGCACATTTCTAAAGAAGAATACTTACCATTTTAAAATTTATTTGTTCCATAGAGTTTGTATTTCAGTAATATATAATTTGTGATTTAATATCAAATTTTTTAATTTGTTCATACATGTAACTAAGGTAAACAGTCATTTCGAACATATGTGGTATATTTAATTTGTTCCTAATTTTGAAAGTTTTCATTATAAAAACTGAGAAAATATCTTTTATAAATTAAAACTAAACAAATTAAAAGTTTGTTTAATAAAAACACTTATTAAACAAAATTAATTTATTTACAGAATATGTGTTCGGAACTGAATTGGAAACTGCATCAAGGAATGAAATTATACTTACATCAACATATCGTTTCCTCAAATTCTAAGGAAATGGATTGCTTTAATTCAAAAAGGTATTTACAGTGTTTATTGTTAATTTAAACTGTGAATAACATTGATGTAAATTATGTGTAAAAATGATCATGCCAGAATATAATCAAATTAACTGTATACAGAAACTCAGCTAGATTCATAAAACAAGCTTTTGATTTTTTTCTCCCTTTGAAAATTGTTATCTATGTGAAACCACAAAATGCAGTGGAAATATAACAACCGCAGCAGATCTAATTTTTTTCTATATTCCTGACAGGAATTTTAAATCAATAAAAAATAACCTCTTTTCAAAATGTTAGTTTTATGCATTCCATGAATTGATTAATACCTTTTCACCTGATATAAGCAGGACAATCACCTATTGGGGTGGAATGTCGCATTTCTAACAAAACTAAACAAACAATAAATATTAGTGAAGAATAAAAATCGTTTCAAACCTCATTTTCTTTTTAAATGTATCTATACTATTTTCAGGCGGATGTAGATACTAGAAACTAAGATTATTAGTTTACAAAATATATATACATTGAACTGCTGGGAAAACTGTCAGATATTTATAAATAAGCTACATTACACCATTTTTAAATTTAATACTATGAAAATGTATATTGAACATGCAACATGATTTATATTCGAAATATGGCAGTTGTTATGTTCTCTTACAATTTATTAACCTTTATCAACTCAGCCATTTTAAATGAGTAAATTAAATGTATACCTGAGGATATTTTTTAATTTTTCAGCTGTTTTTCGAAATGCTTTCGCATACACCTGCATTATATATTATTTAATAATTTAAGTGTTTTCATTATTATTTAATTTTACGCTTTTTTGCCAATGTGTACTTACAGTTACAGATGAACTATCACTCACATTTTTGAGGTAAAAATAGTTTTCATATGAGTTCTTAATGTAGAAATTTGTTTTGTCTTCAATAAGAACTTGATTATGTTGTTCTTTTTTTAAAAGTTGTGTTTTTTCCCTTTTGTAGTTGTGAATACGATAAATATATTTCTTAAAGGAACAGAAATTTAGCAAAAATTATTGTTCCTATATGAACAACACAGTATGAAAACAGCGAAAAAATTTTGGATTTACTTGCGCCCCAAACCATGCACTTTGAAATGGAGTAGAGTATATTTTTTGCTTACAAAATGATAAAATGAGTAACTGCATTGGATTAAAGTCAAAGTAACTAGCATAAATAGAAGTGATTTTACTTCATTTATCTTAAAAGTTAATAAATCTTGTGACATTAAAGAAAAGATTTGGTAATGATTATTGGATAATTAATGATAGTTAATAAATTAATGTAATTTTGAGCTATTCATATGCTTTAAAAATTTGATAATTGCTCTGATATACACATATACATATATAACATATATGCACACATTTATATGCTACTCGAATGTTTTCATGTTTTTTTATGTGATTTTACAAGCAAAACCAACTATTTTAATTTGATTTAGTTGAAAATATAGGATGGAAGAAAAAATTATTAAGACATTGATTTCATCAACCATGATAACATGTGAAAATTAATCAAATGACAATAAACAGTAATTTGTAGTAAAATGTCAGTAATATAAAGAAAATTTAGTTTGAATAATTACTTGGAATTGTAGCTAGCTCGAATGGATTTTTAAATGTAATTCCGAAATAAATTACATATTTTATAAAAAAATTAATAAACTATTTCTCAATAATCAGATACTACAAACATGTTTGTAGTATCGCATTCGAAATTGTTAAAAAAAAGGGAGAATTAAGAATTTGAAACAACTGTATACTAATCTTTATTAGGTGTATCATTTGTATTTACTCTTATTTTTTGGTGTAAAATGGAGTAATCATTTAATCTAAAAACTAAAAAGTATCTTATCTCCCAATAGAAATATTGTGGAAAAAGTTACTATATCAAAAATATAGATTCATTAAAAATCTTTGTCCCTTAAAATGAAATGGGTGATAAAAATAACTATTATTTTATACAAACTTTCAGTAGCGAAACGTTACTGGTCAAGTAAACACAACTTAGACGCAACAATTTCTTGTTCGTTCGGTCTAAAATATTTTGTTTAAGTGTGGCATAAAAATTTGATGAAGTGCTGTTTGTTTATCAGAGTGGAAGTCAAAAATATCGTCTAAGTCAAAAAATTTTGAAACAAGTGTAAGGAAATTTGTATTGTAGATATTTAAGTTGTAAAGCATTTTAAGATCTAAAGCATCTAAAATAAGTAATTATCATAAAGAAACCAAAAATCTTCGCAATTTTTAGAAAACTGTTGAACATACTCTGTATAAGATGTATGATATATTACACACACACACACACACACACACACACACACACACACACACACACACACACACACACACACACACACACACACACACACACACACACACACACACACACACACACACACACACATATATATATATATATATATATATATATATATATATATATATATATATATATATATATATATATATATGTATATTATAAAATTAATAATCAAATTTTAGATGGAGAATAATATATTTAAAATACAATGATACAATGAAAATTCCAAATGGGGAATAACACATAATACTAAATGGAAAACAATACATTGAAAATACTTGGAAAAATTTCAAAGAAAGATAGATATGAAATGAAACGAAGTACCAACATGGCCATCTTCGTCAGGGGGTGTTAACCACATTGGCACAATATATGGCCTTTCTGCACTGGCCCAAAACATAGTCTTAAGAAGTCAGTACACCCCAAAGCCACACCAAAAGTTCAAACCAAAATATCAAGCCAGAATAAAAGAATTAAAATTTAATCTAAAATATATAGGTCAAAATCGAATGTTGCCAAATTACATTTAATTTATAATAATCAAATTAAAACCATATCCAAATCCATGTACATATACAAGTCCAAATCTGCAAGAACCGCATCAAATAATATATGTAAGACAAATAAATACATAAATTAACGACTAAGTGTAAACACTATCGGCATTTCATGCTTCTTATAAGACCTTCAAGGCTTGGATGACACTTCTGTAGTATAAAGCTACGCTTTACTTCACTTTTATAACCAATGCTCTACTAGCCAAATAGTGTTTAATAAATTTAATTGGAATGCCATTATGAG
The DNA here is from genome assembly GCA_037975125.1 of Latrodectus hesperus. Taxonomy (NCBI): domain Eukaryota; kingdom Metazoa; phylum Arthropoda; class Arachnida; order Araneae; family Theridiidae; genus Latrodectus; species Latrodectus hesperus. Next base: position 80,023 of record JAJQOW010000212.1, read on the forward strand.
TTAAAACATTTTCTTGTCTATTTATTTGTTTATTGATGTTTAAATTATTACATACATTGTATATTCTACTAAGTTGATTAAAAATATTTTTATAATTTTTAATTGAAATGTTTGAATTACAGAAAAATAGTTTAATAACTTTGAAATTAAAATGATTAGTTTTATCAAACATGTCAACAAATGTGTGGTTATATTTTATCGTAATTGAAATACCTAGAAATTCAGTTTATAAGTTATCAATATTAGTTTTAATTAATTGTATAATTCGTTAGGATATATATTATTGTAAATTGTATCAAATTCTAGGCAAATAAAAGTTATAAAATCGTCAATATATCTGTAAGCAAAAGGCATTTGTATAAAAAATGGTGTTTCATAGAAGTTTAAAAATAAATTTGCCAATATACTTGAAAATTTGGAGCCGTGGGAATGCCGTTAACTTGTAAATATAAATAATTTCTCCATAAGAAAAATAATTATTATAAATACAAAATAAACTAAAGTTTTCCAAAAATTTATATGGATATCCAACATTGAATCAAAATCACAAAAAAAAAACATAATAATATCAAAAATATTTTCAAGTGGAATACTGATGAGTAAATCTTTGAAATCATAAGTGGAAACAACATTAATTTTATTGGCTTTAACCCATTTGTATTTGAAACACATTAATAAGTATGGAATGAGGAATTTCTCCATATTGGAGATATGGATCTATAATATTTGCATTTCGGTGTTTTTTATACACTGCTCAAAACATTTAAAGGATATTGTAAGTTTTACATAAAATAAAGATATAAGCGAATTTTTTTTTCGCTGAAAATGGGAAAAGGGAATCACAAATGAAAATCTTTCTAATTTTCAAACTGTGGAGTATGCTAATTTTGAATTCGACGTCAAAACGTCACTTCAGCGGCAGTGAATGAAATTTGACTTTACACTGAATAAAAGACAATGAATACAAGGATGATCGGTATTCAGAGACTGCTTTGTTTTCGATGAGTACGATGTCTCAGCAAAGTCATATAACCGATTCAGAAGCTTGGAGAGTTGTTGGTAGGTTAGAAGGGGGCCAAACTCAAGCTGGAGTAGCGCAAGCCATTGGAGTGTTACAAAGTGTGATGTCCAGGATCTGGAACGGTTTTCTGGAGACTGGAAGTGCAGGCCGAAGACCAGGGCAAGGCTGTAGATGGGCAATAACCCCCAATGAAGATCGTTATTTAGTGTTAACGGCTCGGAGACACCGAAATATGAATGCTACTCTTCTCCAACAACACTTTCGGTCGGATACAGACACCACCGTTTCAACTCAGACTGTTCGAAACCGGCTCCATGGTGTAGGTCTGTATGCTCGCCGACCGATGGTATGTGTTAAACTAACATCAAGGCATCGTCGCGACCGCAGGGATTGGGCAACAGAGCATGTGAACTAGAGGAGAAATGAATGGAGCAATGTTTTTTTTTCTGACGAGTCCCGTTTTTCTGTTCATCCTGATAATAGGCGTATTTTCATCCAGAGGGACCGTGGCAGTGTGAATAATCCAGCATTCATGCACGAAAGTGTCAGAGTTAGCGGTGGGAGAGTGTTGGTTTATGGTGGCATCTCCATTGACGGGCGCACAGACCTTTATATCATTCGAGATGGGCCTCTGACTGGTCGCTGATATAGGAATGAGATCCTCAGACCTATTGCAGTCCCTTAAGCTGCAGCAATCGGAGATGACTTCATTTTAATGGACGATAACTGCAGGCCACATCGTGTCAGTCTGGTAGAGGATTTCCTTTTCAAGGAAGGAATCGTACGAATGGAATGGCCAGTGTGTTCTCCAGACATGAATCCAATAGAGCACGTTTGGGACGCTCTAGGAAGACGAGTTGCTGGCTACCAACCACTCCCACAAACTCTCCAAGAACTGGAAATAGCTCTTCTGGAAGAGTGGGACAGAATACCCCGACTCATGATTCATAGCCTCATTAACTCCATGCCTTAAAGGTATTCAACGTTACTGGCCGTCCGTGGAAACCATACCCCCTACTGAAAATGACTTCCTTTGAAGACAACACCTTTTCTTATTTTTTTCTCATATGCACAAATTGCATTTTTTTCCTTTTGTACACAAATGCGCAATAAAATGCATTTTTTTCTGCCAAACATGTGTAATTTATTCTCATATAACCTACTACGTCTGTCGACCATGTGTCAATCAGCGAAAAAGTTTCCCAGCCACAAGATCCTCCTAAAACTTCAATATCCTTTAATTGTTTTGAGCAGTGTATTATGGTAAATCTGTGTGAAAAACTAGATATTTAAAAGAGCTTAAAAATTATATTTTGTAAATGTAAATTAAATTTATACACTACTGGCCATTAAAATTGCTACACCAAGAAGGAATGCAAATAACAGAACGATATTTATTGGACACATACATTATAGTGGAAAGAACAAGTGATTAGATTTACAGGAAATTAGGATGTATAGATCTTGAGAAATCAGTACCAAGAGCAGCCACCTCTGGCTGCAATAACAGCATTTATTCGCCTAGACATGGAGTCAAACAGAGATTGTATAGCATGTAAGGGGATCTCAGTCCATGCAGCTTCAACACTATGCCACAGTTCATCGACAGTAGTGGATGGTGAGTGATGGCGTGCCAATCGCTCGGCAGCCATTGATCACACGTTTTCAGTTGGTGACAGATCACGAAAACGTGCTGGCCAGGGTAACAGTCGAACCTGTTCTGTATCAAAGAAGCCCAGAACAGTACGGCCAACATGCTATCGTGCATTATCCTGTTGAAACAAAGCATTAGGGAGGCCTCGAAGATAGGGCAGGGCCACGGGCCTTAACACATCGGAAATGTAACGGTTGCTATTCAAAGTGCCGGTAATACGAAAAAGAGGTGATCGAGACGTGTGTCCAATGGCACCCCATACCATCACTCCAGCAGATGGGCCAGTATGGCGATGTCCAATGCAAGCTGCCAATGCGCGTTCTCCTCGATGCCGCCAAACACGGATGCGGCCATCATGGTCCAGCATACAGAACCGAGATTTATCTGTAAAGATGACGTGATGCCATTCCCGCGTCCAGGTTCGTCGCTGATCACACCATTGAAGGCGCTCCTGTCTGTGACGCAGCGTCAATGGTAGCCGAAGCCATGGTTGCCGTGCAGACAATCCATACTGCTGCAAACGTCGTCGAACTGTTCGAGCAGATACTTGTTGCCTTGCAAATGACTCCATTTCTCGACTCAGGGTTCGTGACATGGTTGTGCGATCCCTTGTGACCATGCGGATAAGATGTCTGTCTTCTCTGCTGTTAGTGATGGGGGTCACTGAGATCCTGCATGACGTTCTGTATGATTGTCCTGAACCCATTGATTCCATATTCTGCTAACAGTCATGGGGTCTCGACCGACGCGAGCAGCAATATTGCGGTACGATAAACCCCAATCCCGGTAAGCTAACATCGTTCATCAGTCAAAGTCAGACACGTGCTGATAGGCATTTCTTCTTCTTACACGAGACATTACAACAACTTTCTTTGGCGAAAACAACGTTGAAACGGAAATTGAGTATGAGAAAACTGCTGTCAAATCTCTGGTTTTATAAGCATTGTAGATGTCGCTACTGTCACCTGCTTTTTATGAATACGCTGAAAATCTAATCATTTGCATATCACAGCAAGTTTTACCTGTCATGCAAATTTCACGTGTGTGGTGTGCCGCTTTCCTGGTGTAGCAATTTTAATGGCCAGTAGTGTAATTACAAGTTCAAATTTATAAATATCTGAACAATTTTGTCAATTCTCTTGTGGTAAAATGCAGATTTTATTTCAATATATAATATATTCCTTATAAATTTAATTGAAATCCTAAGATACACTTGGGTTCATACTGGAAATTCAATGTTGTAGGGGCTAAATAATGTCAAAAATTTAATATTGATAAACTAAAAGCACAATTAGTCACATTACAATTATTACCGCAAGAGACGTGGACACAAATGATCCATATCTCCGTGAAAAAAACAGAACCTTAAACACAATATCAATATCACTGTTAAAGTATTTTATATAAGAAAATTTCTAATTTAAAATTTGGTAGTTACATTGAATTTATATAAATAACAAATGATTTATACTCATGCGCATAATTATTTCAAGAAATTGATGTTTTCAAATTATAGGCCGAGTCTGAATTATTTGCTGGATATGCTTATGAAAAATGACAAGCTATTGCTAATTAAAGATTTACATTTTATTTTTATGAGAGGCTTACAATTGAGCGCTCATGTAATTAAGATATTATAGACATGGTTTGCTAGTATTCATTTAAAAGGGATTTCTGAATTATTAATGAAAAGAGATTCAAAGAATAATCTTACTTTTTAAATCACTTTTTTTTAAAACATTCATTACAAACACTAATAATTAGATTGATTCTCCTAATTGTTCTGTTGTTGATAATGCATATTGTATCTATGAAGAATCGGGTTTTAATATAAATATTGGAACACATATTACAAACTTAAAATGAATTGACGTAGGTTAAAAACCAAGAAAACTGAATTGTATAGAATAATCTGCCAGTGAATCATAGTTAAAAATTTGGGGTGCAATGCAAACTTTAGAGTTTAATACAAACTCATTCTCTCATTCTTTTAGATGGTTTCACCCAAGAATGCAATGCTGCTGAATATGTTGATGACAAAATGCATTTATTTCTAATTTACTCTCGAATAACTGATGCTTACAAGGTTTGAAATTGTGAAGTATGAACGATGCGAATGCATGTCACGCGATAGATAAGTAATAATTTTAGCTTTTTATCTTATATGCAGTAAAAGCAAGTAAAAGTTTAAAAAACCTTCAAAATTAGCTTCTTTAAGAAATTAACAGTATAAAATACATCAGTATCGCAAAAGCATGAATTATCGGGTTTAAAATTTTTGGTGCTTTATGATAAATTTGCCTACATATAAGGTCTGATAAAGCATCATGGTGCATTATAATAAAGTTACATACATATAAAGTCTGATAAAGCAGCATGGTGCTGCATAATAAAGTTACACACATATAATATCTAATAATGCAGCACATATGATATGTTATAATTGCCATCTCATTAAATGGGATGATTTTACAAAGTGTTTCATTAAGATAACAGAAATAAATCGATTTGATTGTATTTTTAAAATATTTAAGAAAATTTGTGTACCTGGGAAGGCAAAAAAGCATCTCTCATTGTATCATTGATTATTTTATCAAATAAAATTTTACTGTAAACTGCTCTATTATCTGCGTAATCCTCTGCCAAAGTGTCTGTTAAGTATACAGAGTGCGTTAATGAGGGTAAGTTTTTTTTAAATTTAACCTTTTCGCATTGATATAAGTAACCACCGAAATAATTGTTTCAATTTATATATCGCCTTTTGGTTTCTCAGAAACGGACAACTTAAAAGTTGCTATTATTTGAAGTTTTTGAATTCAAAAGTGTAGCATAATCTTTGTCAGTTTGCTAAAAAAATTTTTTTACTTGTGACTTTGACATCGATCAAGCAAAAGATTCTTTATAAATGCAGTCATTTACCAAAACTAGAGTCCAACGGTTTAAAAATAAGTCAAAAAATTGAATATAGAGTAAAATCAATGAACAACAATGTTACATTTTACAAGTATTCCAAAACGACTTTATTTCACACGTTTCGAGAAGAATTGTAAAATAAGTTTCCCTACCAAAAAGAAGAAAAAGGAGCGTCATTTGCATAAAATGTATAAATACACGAAACAAATAAATTGTTTTGTTTTCTTTTAAGCAAAGTATAATACCACTGACGTGATTAACATATGCTTAACTGGAAAGATTATAACTTCAATACTGATAAAAATCTTTTGTCGTACAGCCGTGAAAATTGTGTGAAGTTAATAGGAACGAAACAAACCTTGAGAGTATTTAAGAATTTATACTTGAAGATATATTAATAAGATAACATCTCATAAATTAAATATTGCTTGTTACTCTTGGATATTTTAACGGACTAAATTTCGCAGAAAATTATAGAGTAATTTATTCCATGTTTGGGAATAAGTTTAATTGTTATGATGTTAATTTATACCACTTGTTCCCAAACATTTTATAAGAATTTAAATTAACCTTATTTGATATTATATCGTTTAGATTGCATGAACTCTCTTTCACATCAGTGCTCTTCTACAAAGTAAATCATAAACATGATCGAATATTTAGACTTTTTTTTAATTAGTGAATATTGCTTGAATTTAACTATAGAAACTAAATGAAATTTATCAAACACTTAACTGAAATTTTAAAGAAAAGTATTAATTAAAAATTTAATATTTTGGAGGAACAGAAAACACTTTCTGAACACAAAATAATTATCACGTCTAATAAACAGCGACATGATTCTAACGCTGTCTGTGAGAAGTTATACGTAGGTATTTTTAAAGATAATTGTGTTAAATTTAATATTTATTTTATTTTTTGGGCTTAAGTAGGTTAATTTATGTAATCTAATTGCTTCCAAAGAAATTTGCAGCTGTAATGCTTTTTCATCTTATTTTCGAACACATATAAGATGATAAAAGATGAAAAATTATTGCATGTAATATTTTAAATCTATATCGTAACTTGATATATATATATATATATATATATATATATATATATATATATATATATATATATATATATATATATATATATATATATATATATATATATATATATATATATATATATATATATATATATATATATATATATATATATATATATATATATAGTCTTCTTTCACACATTAAACATTAACTAACGCTACACATAAAAAAAACTTCTGCTATTTTTTAAATTATTTATATTACATATCTTATTGTAATTTTAAAATTTCGCTTTTCTATTGACTTTGTTATAAAAAATAGTCTTGTATTATTATAAGTTAATGTTATAATATTTTACTAAAATTTAAACAAGAAAAATCTTATTGTTCCACCTTTTTTAATTTGGTATTGAATTAAGGAATGTTGTGTGTGCAAAGTATTAAATTAAATTCAAATTAAGATTATACTTTCTACTTAGTTTAAAAAATCTGTTTAAAATCAATATTTTACTTAAAGAAATAAATTAATTTAAAATTTTATAACATTTATTTATATTTATAGCAGATATGTTTCTGCAAAATAACATTCAATTTTAATCTTTAATGTCTCAGTGAATCTCTTCTCGTTTTATGAACAAAACCATGTGGGTATTTTTTTTTAAATTTTAAAGTCATTTATGTTCAACGAATTAGAGATAAATATGAAGAGCATCAGACTTCTCCCCTGTTTCATTCCTGCAGCCTATATTTATTTAAAAATCAAAATATTTGCAATTTAGCTTCAAAATTCTTTTAAAAAATGATGTTTTGGTTTCTGTCTTAATTGAGTTTAATGTTTTCTCAATACTTAAAGAATACGTTTCCTATCGGTAAGGCATTACAATGCAGATTACTAGAATTCTGAATTCAAAATTTATAAGCTTCTTAACTAAAGGTTATCTTCAAGCCTTTTACACCATATTTTCATTTATTTTTGTCTGATCTACACCTAATATATAATTCAGTGTGGGCAAATAACATTTAATGCAAATTTCTTCAAACAGTAAATGTTATTAAAAAGTAATAACATTTATATTTGAATACTGTAAATGTTTCCTATTGCATTTTTCTGGAAAAGTATTAAAATATTTTCCATTTGCATGTAGTTTCACGCTCTATAATTAGTACCTTTCGAAATCTGCATACAGTGAACTAGTAAAATATCAGCAGGTTTGAATTCTTTTGCATTTTTACAGAAATGTTATACATTATTTAGTAATTTACAATAACGAATGTATACATTAAGAATGTGGTATGGACTTTTTAAGGAATAGGTTAGAGTTTTAATTCTACTTACAAAATATGAAAATAAATTTAAATGCTGTCTTTCAAAATATTTTGTTAATTTTTTTAAAAAAAAAGGAATGATTCTGCACATATTCTGTGGTGATGTTTTGCACAAATCCTCCAAAATAAATCATTAAAACTATTCTAAAATTGTGTAATGGAATTCAAAATTTAGGAGATTGTATGAATTACAGATGTTGTGCTAATTTCAACGAACATTTTTGAGAATAATGAAGCGGCAGTTTTGAGAAGATCTTCGAAGTCAATACGAGAAAATAAATTTACTTGAATTTAATCACATTCTTTATTCTATTACTTTCGAATGTTTCTAATAAGGCCTTTTTCCATGTAGAATTTATGAACATTTACTTCATTTTGACATCAAGTTTTTCTTCTATTAACAATGATACTTATGTAAGAAAACTAGATTTACAGGATTGTAATGATATTAAATACACATTTGTACTCACTCAGTTTATAAATTCTTACTTTTATATTTACTCAAAATTAACAGCCTCATTAACATAATCTCTAATTATAATCCTACCACAAATTTGGCTTCAAATAAAATTCAGTTTACTATGGAGAATAAAAATTTTAAAAATTTTATTTGAAACACATTATAAAACTTTCTAACACGAGAATAAATAAATAAAATAATTTTATAACATGAGAATTTCTTAATAAATATCGACACAAATCTATCACCAATAAACTCCACACAACTTACCCGTTAAGATATTTTTTCAATTCAAGTGTTATAGATATCTACACAAAATAAAGCTAAACCTCCTTAAAAATGAAAAATATGGTATAGACCCAAATAACACCAATATTTTATTAAAATACTTTATGTAATAAAATTTCTTACTATAAAGCTAAACTTCTGTAAAACTTGATAAATATGGTATAGACACAAGTAACACCAATATTTAATAAAAAAATTTAGTATATAATAAAATTTTTTACTTGACATTAGGTAGTTACAATGAATTAAGTAAATATTTCACATAATACGTTGTCAAAAATACAGATATCTTGACTTTACAGTGTTAGATTAAATTACTTTACATAGATTTACATAGATTACATAGATTAAATTACTTGACGTAACTGTTATGCACTAACCATTATTTATCTAAAGACGGGACTTGTTGTAAGAAAAACAAATAATATTTATGATATAAAGTTAAGGGAAATAGCACGAAAGGAAATATGTCATGATATATCATGGAACAGTCAAGTTTGAGGTCATATATATAATTTCTATATAAGTAGCTTTTGCTTCAAGGAATTGAGCTAATTCTTACATTAAATTTGGTTGAACCATGTGAAGTTAATAATAATGATGCATAGAAAGAGGTTATAATTTTTAACCATACTATTATCGCATTTTATTCACTGTAATTACACATAAATCGAAGAAATGGCTGAGTCAAGTATGTAATATACACAAATTATTCCCGAATAGTGATCCTTCTCTAAATGATCCTTATTTGTTCACATATAATTTAACGTAAGTATTATCTACCACCACAAAGACACTTGAATGAATATATGAACACCCACACTTTCACCAACACCTACACTTTCACTTTAAAATATTAAAAAACTAAATATTATAAAATATAAAAAATTAAATATATTTAGCAAATATAAGATTTTGGAAGGGACACACAAAACCAAAAATGTTATCAAAGAATAATAAAAATTCTGATATCATTTTTTTAATTTGAAATAATGAATTGTCAGTTTTTAAAAGGCATTGTATCTAATTAATATGGCTATGAAAATATATTTTTAGTGTACTCTATACGAATGATTTGCACCCAATTTTACGTTTGAATTTATAATATCATGTTAAATATATAAATTATGCTTATATCAACTCAAACAAAAATATTAAGTTATGCTAATTTATCGATAAAAGGAAAAATTGTGACAATTATGTTTCTTTGAAACTCAGAATACGCTTAATTCAGATATAAGAAAACTTGCTTTTGTAATAGTTTATTTCCTCACAAGGATCACATGAATTGTAATTTCTTTTAAGAATGACTTTTGCATGTTTTTGTCAGTTTGGGATAAGGGAAATCTTTTTCAAAATCAATTGAAGCAAAAAATATAATAGGATTTGATAAATAACTGTAGTGGATATTTTTCGTGAACTTGTGCAATCCTTGATATATTGATTCCCTTCAATCGTTCTGTGTTTATGATTGTTTAAAATATTTTTTAAGTAATGAAACAATTGTTTACAATTTTTTGATTAGTTACATTTTTGTTTACGTTGTGTGTATTCTAAATGAACAATTCTTCATTAACATGAAAATATTAATTATTATTATTTAATAATTTACGTGTTTTTTTTATATTTATTAAATATTACAATTTTTTTCCCAATGTGTACTTACATTTACAGATGAACTATCACTCACATTTTTTAGGAAAAATAGTTTTCATATGTGTTCTTATTGAAGATATTTGTTTTGTGTATGTAAGATGAAATATCCATGTAAGATGAAATAGTTCATAATAATTGATTAGTTTGTTCTTTTTCAGAGTTGTGTTTTATTTTTTTATTTTTTTTCACTTTTGTAGTTGTGAATACGATAAATATATTTCTTAAAGAAACAGAAATTTAGCAAAAATTATTGTTCATATATGAACAACACAGTATGAAAACAGCGAAAAATTTTTGGATTTGCTTGCGACCCAAGCCATACACTTTGAGGTGGATTAGAGAGTATATTTTTTCTTACAAAATGATGAAATGAGAAACTGCATTGGATTAAAGTCAGAGTAACTATTGGATAATTAATGATATTTAATAAATTAATGTAACTTTGAGCTATTCATATGCTTTAAGCATTTGATAACTGCTCTGATATACACATATACATATATAACATATATGCAAACATTTTTATGCTACTCGAATGTTTTCAGATCTTTTAAGTGAATTCACAAGCAGAACTAGCTATTTTAATTTGATTTATTTAAAAATATGGGATGGAAGAAAAATTTTTTGAGACATTGATTTTATCAACCATGATAACATGTGAAAATTAATAAAATGACAACAACCAGTAATTTGCAGTAAAATGTCGGTAATATAAAGAAAATTTAGTTTGAATAATTAATTGGAGTTGTAGCTAGCTGGAATGGATTGTTAAATGTAACTTCCGAAATAAATTACATATTTTATAAAAAAATTAATAATAGACTATTTCTCAATAATCAGGAATTTTCAAAATTGTTGCATGTATTCTCAAATAAGTGGAGGAATTCAGAAAATGTTAACAATGATTAAACTGGCAATTTGCTTGGGTAAATGTTAGTCATTTATCATGTTAATTTGATTACAAATGTAATCCACGAATGGAAAAGGATTTGACTATGGAATATGCATGTTTGTAGTATCGCATTCGAAATTGTAAAAAAAAAGGGAGAATTAAGAATTTGAAACAACTGCATACAAATCTTTATTAGATGTATCATTTGTATTTACTCTTACTTTTTGGTGTAAAATAGAGTAATCACTTAATCTAAAATAACTAAAAAGTATCTAATCTCCCAATAGAAATATTGTGGAAATAGTTACTATATCAAAAATATAGATTCATTAAAAATCTTTGTCCCTTAAAATGAAATGGGTGATAAAAATAACTATCATTTTATATAAACTTCTAGCAGTGAAACGTTACTGGTCAAGTATACGCAACTGAGACGCAACAATTTCTTGTTCGTTCGGTCTAAAATATTTTGTTTAAGTGTGGCATAAAAATTTGATGATGTTGCTCTTTATTAATCAAAGTGGAAGTCAAAAGGACCATCTAAGTGAAAGAATTTTGAAACAATTGTAAGGGAATTTGTTTTGTAAATATTTCTCTAAAGCATCTAAAGAGTAAAAACCATAAAAAACCAGTAAACTTCGCTAAATTTAGAAAACTGTAGAACATACTCTACAAGATGTATGATATATATATATATATATATATATATATATATATATATATATATATATATATATATATATATATATATATATATATATATATATATATATATATATATATATATATATATATATATATTATATATATATATATATTATATATATATATATTATATATATATATATATTATATATATATATATATATATATATATATATATATATATATATATATATAAATATATATTATATATATATATATTATATATATATATATTATATATATATATATATATATATATATATATATATATATATATATATATATATATATATATATATATATATATATATATATATATATATATATATATATATATATATATATATATATATATATATATATATATATATATATATATATTATATATATATATATATTGGATTTCGTTGATTATTTTTAGATGAACAAAAATGACAAATGAGAACATAAGTGAGAATGAGATGGTTTTGAAGGCCCTCATGTTCATAATTTCGGGATATCATTCTTTTAAGACTTACGAGAAATACGATAACAGAGTTCTGCTTGAGCACTTTGATAGATATTTTAATAAGAATTTTAACAGAATGGAAAAGCATTGGACGAGAAATATTCTGCTTAATAAAAACATGGTTATAGCGAGGAAGTTGGCTTTTTAATTTCCTGGAACTCAACAGTGGCTGGGAACCTACTTGAAAGCTATAGTATTGTTAAGTGATGCCAAGTTTTTCAGATAACGATGACAATCCATACGTTCTGAGTTATGAGATATTTGTCTAAAGCATAGCATAGACAGAGCAGCCCTAGAATCATTGAGGATATCTGCCCTTTAGAATTTTTAGAAATGACACGACAGCTGAGACAGAGTTGCATGGATAGCAACAATTTCTCCGTGGAAGTCAGTACCAAAGCCAACATGCATATAGAAAAAGAAAATTTCGGATAGAAATCTGGCACCTGTATTAAGACCATTGGCAAATTAGATGCATCGGTAAAGATTCGAATCCACTCTAGTTCGAGGTAAACGAAATGTATAATACTTTGAGACCGTGGGCTCTCAGAATAGAAGGGTCAGTTTTACTTTTAATTAATTTTTGCCCCATATTAGCTGTAGATTCAATGTTTGCTGCATAAATGAGAAAGTCAGAATATATGATTGATTTAAGTTCACCTCCACATCGCACCAGATATCAAGAGCATTCAAGGCGGCAATGAGCTGTCATAGGAAGCCTCTGTTTTAGTTAAAAATATTTGCTCTGATGCCATATTTTGAATATTTGAAAGGTACTCTCTTCCAACATTGGTTTGAATCAATTTCCACCTCAGAAGTACTTTTTGCATAACTGCTGACTAAAATTTTTGTTATTAGCTCCACAGAAATGCTGTGCGAAAATGTTCGAAAACATTCCTTTCAGAATAGTTCGGAAGAAGTTGTTTAAGTATGAAGGTTTGTTTAAATGAGTCAACCGGATCCTTCATTATATTGCTCAAAGCTCTAAATATTCTCTTACTATCACTTTGGTAATTCAAACTTGAAATAGATTCATTAAATGAAGATCGTTTACTACTAACCAAGGCTTTTTAAAGTATGCAGCTTCATAAATCTGAACATCGCAAGGTTGGGAGGTCAACTCTGCCTTTCTTCTAAGTTTGCATCTGATTGCTTTTAGTAAGTCCAATTCATCTGTCCAGAAATATTGTTATTACTTTTGCCTTACTCTAGGAAGATACTTTTTAACACAAGGTAATGTCGTGTCTTTAATAATTTTGTAAACTTTTTAAGATTTAGAGTAAAGTCATATATATCACAGTTAAGTCCATGTTCGACAAATTTAGTAAGAGAAGTCATTTCTCTTTCTTAAAATTGCAAGATATTTTTTTATGAAGAAAAGGATCTCTGATGTATTTTGGGTATTTCAGTTTCTGATACCATTTGCCGGTGTGCTCATTCAGGGACTTTTAATACGCTGCACTTTGTGAGTTTGCAAAATTCAGCAGTTACAAACAGTTACAAGGATTTTGCTTTTATCAATATAATGCCGGTAAGTATGCGGGGTTTTTTGCTGGATATTAATTTAAATGTAGTCGCGCTCAAAAGTCCTGTATTTCTTTTGTGTGTCAGGATATCATAAAATATCAAAAATCCAGCTTCATTTGTGTCCAAATATCACACCGGAAAAAGAACATTAAAATCTCCGACAAAAATAGAATGTTTGAAAGGATTAACATAGTAGAAGTCAGAATGATTTCAAGGAGGGTATAGTTATGAATCTTGAATATTTACATTTTGATGTCTACTTTATAAAATTGTATATCTGCGTGAAAACTAGATATTTAAGGGTGCACACAATATGTACGTAACTTTTGTAATTTCTTCATTCCAATACATTTATTTAAACTTATTTAAGTATCTATACAATTTTATAAATTTTTTATAGAGGCAGTGTGAAGTTATTACTTAAAATATATTGCTTTAGGTCTTAATTATATTTCTACAACACATTTGATTTCATACAGGTAATTCAATAATGTAATGTGGGCTAAAATGTATCAGAATATGTATATAAAATGCCTTAAATTACTGTATTCGATAGCAACATAACAAATAGATAAAACTAAATTTGCATTACTGCGCACATCAAAAAATTGCTCTGTTGACAACAACATCAATGAATTTGTTATTTTCGCTGAAGGTCTGGTCCCAGAAGAAACCACATCTCCGTAAAACAATAAAACATTTCTTAAAATATTCACAGCGAGGAATTTTTTAAAATATTTTTATAGTAAAATTTAATATTTAAAATTTGGTAGTTACTAATTAGTTTGAAGATTAATGAGAATATTTTCTAAGAATAATCTTTAATTTCCTTGCCCTATATATTTTCCAAAAACCAATCGCCAGGCACAAAATTGCCGTTAGATTGATTAGCGTTATTGCTCATTTATGATTGCGCATATTATTTCTAGGAATATAATTGTGTGTGTTTCGCTATCAACACTGCCAAACAGTTTACAAACGTTAAGCAAGAGGATAGAAGTCCCAGCTTCAGATGGATGAGTGATAAATGATAATGGAATAAGCTATTGGGAAATTATAATTTAAAATCTGAAGCGAATTTTGCGTTTTCTAGGTGTATGAAATCACATTTATGCATAAAGTTTTGCTCAAAAATGCTATGTTGCTGACTGTGTATGAATAAATTATATTGATAACGTTTGAAATTTTGAAAAACAGATGAAGAATGGAATACATGGTGCATATATATTTTGTGTTATTTAAAACAGCCATTCAATCAAATTACAGAATAGAAATATATCTTAAAATTATGAGACATTTGCATCAAAAAATACAATAATATCATATTATTATTATTATTGTATAAATTGAAAATTTTGGGTGCATTACAGTCATCTGAGTTCAAAATTAAGTCTGGTAAGAAGCAAATAACGTAGTTAAATAATGAGTGTTTGTCATCTGCCTTAAATAGAGATAACATTTTTTTCCAATATTTTGGTGATGTAAGGCATTGGAATGTTGATTATTAAACTGACGAATTGAAAATTTAATAGCTGCTTAACTAAAGGTTATCTTTACATAACATTTTCATTTATTATTGTCTAATCTAAACCAAATATATTGTTCCGTATGGACAAATGGCATTTTACGCAAGTTTCTTCAAATGGTAAATGTTATTAAAAAGTAGTAAATACTGTTAATGTCTCATATTACATTTTACTGTAAAAGTATTTACATATTTAACATTTTCATGCTATTTTACGCTCTACAATTAGTACCATTCGAAATCTGCATGCATTGAACTACTTAGAAATATCAGCAGGTTAGATTTCGTTTGCTGTATTACAAATGTGTTATATATTATTCAATAACTTACAATAATGAATGTATATATTAAGAATACTGTATGATGTTTAAAGAATTATAGTTGGGTTTTAATTCTAATTCCAAACATTTAAATTAAAATTAAAAAAATTATTCATAATTTAAATTTGAAAATAAAATTAAATGTTGGCTTTCAAATTTTTTGCTAATTTTTTGGAAAAAGTTATTAATGTTTCAGCTTTTTTTCATCTGTGATGCATTCTACAAATGATGAAAAATGAAGAATTACAATTACTAAAAAACTGTTTAATGGAATTGAAAACTTATGAGATTGTATGGATTGCAGGTGGTGTATTAATTTTAACGAGTACTTTTGAGTATAATTAAATGGCAGCTGTGAGAAATGCTTCTAAATCAATATGAGTCAGTAAATTTACTTGAATTTAATCAGCTTCTTTCTTGTGTTGCTCTCAGATGTTTTTAATAAAAGCTTTCTTCCTGTTGAGCTTATTTTCTTCTTATTTACATGAAGCTTTTCTTTGAATGGATGGATGGATGGATTGAATAATTATACATAAGTAAAAAATGGATCAACGTTCAATTATTAACAGTAATACATAAGAAAGAAAAACTAGATATACAAGAATGCATTGATATTAAATTTACATTTGAATTCAATTTTATAAATTCTTATTTTAATATTAACTCAAATTTATAAACTGTTTGTTACTTTTTTATTAAATATTTTGAAGTAGGAAAGATTTAACCTCATTAGCATTATCTCTAATTATAATCCAACCACACATTTGGCTTCATGCAGGAAATTCAGTATACAATGGGATAGAATTCGTAAAATGTTTTACTGTAAATAAAAAATTTACTTAAAAATTTACTTTAAAAATAGAATATGTAAAATGTTTTACACTACATTATAAGAAGATATGTGAGGCTAACATGAATGTCAAATGAGAATATGAGAATTTCTGAGCAAGTATAAAGATAAATTTATCAACGATAAACTCTGAATCACCTTTAGCGAAAAGAAATTTCTTGAATTGAAGGGATAGTTATCTACTAAACATTCGTAGAAAATGAAAAATAAGGCATAGATCTAAGTCAAAGAAATGTTAACAAAATATTTTATATAAAATAAAATTTCTTAATTGACACTTAATTGTTACACTGAATTTAATAAATATTTTACATAAATTAAAATAATTTGCTCTTGTAATTATTTTACATAATACGTTGTTAAAACTGGAGATAACTAGATTTTACCAAGTTGGATTAAATTAATTTATACTACTGTTATGCAATATTTTTCTAGAGAAAATTTGTAAGAATAGCAGATTATATTCGCGATATAAAGTGAATGGAAATAGTCCGAAAGCAAATGTGATATGATTGAATTGAAGAAGCAGTTAAAGTTATGGATAAATAATTTGAATATGAGTAGCAATTGCTCTGAAAAATTGAGGCTAATTCCTATATAACATTTGGATGAGCCATGTGACGCTAATAATAATGATGAAGGAATAGATTATGAGTATTTATGGATATTGTTCAGACACTTCATTCTCCTTAGTAATTCATTTACAAATATGTAAAATACACAAATTATTCCCAAATAGTGATCCTTATCTTAATGATCCTTATTTTTTATATATAGTTTAAAGTGCGTAGTCCTTATCACCACAAGGATACTGGAGTGAATTTATGTACCCCCACACATTTTCATCAACACTTTCAAACAATTGAGAAAACATCGATAAATGAGATGCTTTATTCTTCCTTTCTTTCAAGAAATATAATTAAGAAAGTATACTAAATAAATTTAGCAAAAATTACATTCTGAAAGGGACATAAAAAACAAAAAAGTATTATTGAAGAATGAAAAAATGCTGATATTATTTTTTAAATAAGAAAGTTTTGCCAATTTTTTAAAGGCGTTGTATTTAATTAATATGCATAACCGAAAATATATTTTATGTATAATCTGTACAATTTTTTTTGCATCTAGTTTTACTTTTGTATTTTTGAGATCATATTAAAAATACGAATTTTGCTGATGTCAATTTATGTAAAATGATTAAATAATAATAATTTATCGATATAGGGAAATTATGTGACAAATATATTTCATTGAAATTTTTTTCAGAATGGAGTTTAGTTTTAACATAAGAAAACTTGCTTTACAAAAGTTTGTTTCCTCAGATGGATAGTGATAATTGTAACGGAAATGGAAAGTAATTGTATGATAGTTATTTTATAGATACTACTGCAACATCTTAAATGCAAACCTCAAAGGAAATTTAAAACATCGCAAACTTTCCAGAACTGTACATAATAACATACTTTAGTGTAAATGAGCTTTCATGCATATTCATTCCTGATTTCTCGTTGAGTATTTTTAATTGCTCACTTATGGAAAACGAGAACACATTGTATTGCATTATGGTAGAATGCTTTAACCCATTTGTATTTAAAACACCTTAATATAAGTATGGAATGAGGAATTTCTCCATATTAGAGAATGGAACTATAATATTTTTTTCGGTGTTTTTTATATTATATTAAATATGTGTGAAAAACTAGAAATTTAAAAGTGCTTAAAAATTATATATTTGTAAATGTAAATTAAATTTATAAGTATCTGTACAATTTTGTCAATTCTCTTGTAGTAAAATGTAGATTTTTTTCAATAAATTCCTTATTTAATTAAAATCTTACAATACATTTGTGTTCTTGCTGGAAATTCAATGTTGTAGGGGGCAATTAAAGGTAAGAATCTGATATTAATAGTACAATTAAACTCCTTACTAATATTACTGCTAGAGATCTGGACACGAATGATCCATATCTCCATAAAAAATCTCCGCAATTGATTATATTGTCAAGAAAACATCACTTATAAAATACTTTATAAGAGAAAATTTCTAATTTAAAATTTGGTAGTTGCATTGAATTTATATACATAACGCATTATTAATTCAAGAAATTGATGTTTCCAAATTAATGGCCTTGTCTGAATGATTTGCTGGATATGTTTATGAAAAATGACAAGTTATTGCTTATTAAAGTTTTACATTTTATTTTTTATGACAGGCTTACAACTAAGCATTCATGTAATTTAGATATTAATGAAATGGTTTGCTAGTATTAATTTAAAAGAGATTTCTGAATTATTAATGAAAAGAGATTCAAAGAATAATCTTACTTTTTAAATCACTTTCTTTAAAACATTCATCCTTACATTCACTAATAATTAGATTGATTGTCCTAATTATTCTGTTGTTGATAATGCATATTGTATCTATGAAAAATTGGGTTTTAATATAAATATTGGAACACATATTACAAACTTAAAATGAATTGACGTAGGTTAAAAACCAATAAAACTGAATTGTATCGAATAATATGCCAATGAATCATAGTTAAAAATTTGGGGTGCAATACAAACTCATTCTTTCAGATGGTTTCATCCAAGAATGCAATGCTGCTGAATATGTTGATGACAAAATGCATTTATTTCTAATTTACTCTCGAATAACTGATGCTTACAAGGTTTGAAATTGTGAAGTATGAGCGATGCGAGTATATGTCACACAATAGATAAGTAATAGTTTTGGCTTCTTATCTTATAGGCAGTAAAACCAAATAAAAGTTGAAAAAATCTTCCAAACTAGCTTCTTTAAGAAATTAACAGTATAAAATACATCAGTATCGCAAAAACATGAATTATCGGGTTTTAAATTTTTGGTGCTTTATGATAAATTTGCATACATATAAGGTCTGATAAAGCATCATGGTGCATTATAATAAAGTTACATACATATAAAGTCTGATAAAGCAGCATGGTGCTGCATAAAAAAGTTACACACATATAATATCTAATAATGCAGCACATATGATATGTTATAATTGCCATCTCATTAAATGGGATGATTTTACAAAGAGTTTCATTAAGATAACAGAAATAAATCGATTTGATTGTATTTTTAAAATATATATGAAAATTAGTGTACCTGGGAAGGCAAGAAAACATTTCTTATTGTATCATTGATTATTTCATCAAATACAATTTTACTGTAAACTGTTCTATTATCTGCGTCATCTTCTTCCAAAGTGGCTGTTCAGTATACAGAGTGCGTTAATGAGGGTAAGTTTTTTTAAATTTAACCTTTTCGCATTGATATAAGGAACCACCGAAATAATAGTTTCAATTTATATATCGCCTTTTGGTTTCTCAGAAACGGACAACTTGAAAGTTGCTTTGATTTGAAGATTTTAAATTTAGATGTGTAGCATAATCTTTGACAGTGTGCTATAATTTTTTTATTTCCTTCCTTGTAAATTTTACATTGATCAAGCAAAAAATTCTCGAAAAAAACAGTCATTTACCAAGACTAGAGTCCAATGGCTTACAAATAAGTTGGAAATTAAATATAGAGTAATGTCAATAATCGATTGCTTGCGATAATCGATCTTGCACAATCGATTGCTATTAAAAATAAATTGGTTTAGATTGATAAACTGTAAGGCCATTTATTAAAGCGGTTAGATATCTTTTCTATAGTGAAATCTTCCACACGCTAAACAGTACGTAACGCTTGAGATTAAAAAAAATTCTGATATATTTAAAATTATTTATATTACATCTCTTGGTGTAGTTTCAAATTTGCTCTTTCGTATTTACTTATTCGAGTTAAAAACACGATTATCTTTGACTGTCTTAAGATTAATTATATAATATTTTACTGAAATCTATAAATAATCATAATATAATTCTAGTTGTCTGTCAAACGTTTGCCCGAAGTTATATCAAGAACAATGATATAGAATTTAATTAAATGTTTATCATATTAATTTCTGATTAAATGAAAAAATTTCAGTTTTTTTCCTTTAATGACCTTTAATAACAGCGATTAATTTAGTTAAAACATTATTACTTATATGAAATTAAGGCAAATATGTTAATTCAAGATTATAATCAATTTATATCTGAATGTAAAATACCTTTGTCTAATTTTCGAGCGAAAGCACTTGGTATATTAAATCAAATTTACATTAAATTAAATAAATTTGTAAAACAATTGTTACACTTTCATTAACTATTGTAAAATAGAAAATATTTATTCTCATTAATATAATATCTAATTATAATTCGAGCATACATTTGTCTTCATGTTTAAAATTTAATATACAATGGAATAATTAAAAAAAAAACTTTACTTGAAACATATTAATGTGTTTCGCGAAACACTTTTTACAATGTGTTATAAAATGACAAATGTTTAAAAAATATCATTAGTTACATTTTTATTTACATTGTGTATCATAAACTAATACATCTTCATTAACATAAATATATTAATATAAAATGTTTTTCTACACAAAAATCAGTTCGCGGAATATCTGTTAACAACTGAATTGAGAACTGCATTAAGGAATGAAAAGACACTTATATCAACATTATGGTGTCTCAAAATCTAAATTCAGGGATTGCTTTAATTTAAAAACCTAATTACAGCATTCATTATTAATTTAAACTGAGAATAACCCTGATATGAATAATGTGCAAAAATGGTCATGCCACGAATATATCAAATTAAAATCTTAACTGTATTCAGAAACTCTGAAAGGAATTAATGAAAGGAATTTCAACTCTATAAATCTATTTACTCATTAAAAATAACTACTCAATTAAGAAAATGTTATTTTTTACGCATTTTATGAATTATTTGATATCTTTTCACTTGATATAAGCAGAACAATTCACTTAGTGGTGAAGCATGTAGCCTTTTCAACAAAGCTAGAGCAGGAATAAATATTACTGAAGAGTTAATATCTTTTCTAACCTCATTTTCTTTTAAAATATATACATGTACTCTTTTCAAACGGATGTAGATATCAGAAACGTAGATTAATAGTTCCTAAAATCTATATACATTGAACTGATGGGAAAACCTACAGCTTGTTAATTTATAAATAAGCTAAATTATTCGATTTTTAAATTTAATACAATGAAAGTGTATATTATACATCAAACATTACTCATTTTGGACATATGGTAGTTTTTATTATATTATAAAATATTAACCTTTATCAACTCAGCCATTTTAAATGCGTAAATTAAATGTATGCCTGCTTTGTTAATTCTTCAGCTGTTTTTCGAAATATTTTCGCATGTGTCTGCAAAAAATTGAAGGTACAAACAATAATGGATAAATAATAAATCGTCACCATTTTTATGAAATAGTATTATGGACACTAAGAACAAAACAACAGATAATATTCCTATTAGCTGTTGTTTTGATTTTGTTGAGAATTTCAGATATATTCAAACAGGCTATGTGAACAAAGAATGCAATGTGTTTTTAAAAGCATGTGTCTCGAATTTTAGCATAGTCCAATGAAGCTTATTTAAAAGCTGCCCACCATTCATCTAAGATGTAACAAACATTAAACGGGAAACGTTTTATAAGGAATATTTTTGATGTTTTTAATATTTTTATGAGATATTTGTGAGTATTTTATGAGTACTAATGAAATGCCTTAAAACTGTCATTGTCTAAAGAAAGAAATGTAAAATATTTTTAGCTTCAAGTAAATAAAATTAAGGTCCTACAAGTTTCAGTTTGTTGCAAAGAACATTTAAATTGAGCAGAAAATTATTTGAAAAAAAAAAAGAATTATTAAAGTAGATTCGGTACAATTTTCCAGATCTTTCAAGCATATAAACAGCTTTCAAAGAAGATGCTGATAATGGTTTGAACTTATATTTTATTATATAATTTAATGTAGAAAATACATGATACAGACTTGCTCACATTAAAATGTATTTGTATGACTTTAAAAATATATTTTCGGTTGTAAAGTGTAAGTTGCATTCCAAATAGTATGCACTCTATTTTCAACAACATTTTAATTGACATTTCTTTTATTCAGAATATTAAGACAATATGTTACATTTTTTAAAAATTTAAACGTGTTATTAAAACGACAAAGATTTCATTGCGGTTGACACAAGGTTAATCATTTTGTCATTCATGCAAAACTAACATAAAAAGCCTCTAAATAAGATTAAAATCTTCCAAACTATAAAAATTTCTTGGCCCCCATATATATGCATTGAATAGAGAATGATACATTATATATGACTTTGACATTAGCATACTAATAATAATACTATGTTCTGTCAGAAATTATATTACATTATAAAATATACTACCCTACCAATTGTTATTCTACTGACTATATATTATTCATATTTTGCAAAAAATTTCATTTATATGTTTAAGAATGAAGGAATCAGTTATGATTACTGAAAAAGCCTTACGAATATTTTACCTAGAATTCCTTTCATCATTTATTGTGAAAATTAGTAAACCTCTCTGATTTATAGAAATGTCAAATCTTGTATTTAGGCAATTTTTAAAGGGTCATCGAAATTCGAAATATTAAATATCTTATTATATTAAATATCAGTGGAAGGGATGAAGTAGGGAATATAAATAAAATAGCATCATTCTTACACAAAAATCCAATAAGTTTCAAAGAATCTGATTTCATCTCGTATAATTTAACAGACATGGATACATTAACATTGCTTTTGGGCAAGTCAAAAGAAGTATTTAGTTTTATTTTTGTCGATGAATAATTAAGAATTACTTTGAATAAATTAATCAAACACTTTTTATACGTATCCAAATAATACCGACAGCATATTGTGAAATGTATTTTTAAAATGTTGAAAATTATGACATTTATTTAAGACAAGAATGGGGAAGATACTTTGTACAAATGATTAGAAAAAAGGCAGAATTTTCTATTATAGAAAGAATTCTTGAAAAATACAGGTTACGAAAATATATTCACATTAAATTTTATTTTGGTGGTTTTTAATGTCGTATTAATGTTAGGAATTGAAATGTTTACTTCTTATTTAAACATAATAATGACAAAAATTTGATACATGATCCTAAAATTATCATTCGAAAGATGCTTTTTTATGACTGAAAATCAATTTATCTGCATTATAATTTTAATTTTATTAGATTATAATTTGTGTTATATTTGAATATTTCTAATAGCAAATGGCACATACTTTATATTGTAGAACAAATACTATATGCATTACTAAACAATTATTCATATTTAATTTAATGCAGTTGCTTTCAAAATTCTTATCATCTAATGGGCTTTAGGAAGTATATTCTTAAATGATGAATACGCATATTTGCTCAAAAAGTGTACTTATTTTTAAATTATAGAATTTAAAAATAAATATTTTTGGTTATACAAAATAATATCTTTGTGGACTTATTTGAGCAGGTATGCGTATTAAACAATTAATAATGTACTTCATTAATTTCATTAAAAGAAGGGAAATGAAATGAAAATGAGTAGACAGTACAATAGACAACATTTACTTAAATTTTTTTATCCTACGCCGAGACAGCGGCCTTATTGGCCAGGAGTCCTCTTGCAGCCCAATAAAAATTAGCCTTAGTGTGGAAATTGTCGGGTAAACAGTTCATAAGAGAAAGCGCAGAACAGCTTGGCAGATTAATAAAGTCCATAAAAGCTCCTGAAGGACACAGGGTATAGTAGGGCATCTGTACATTTACTTAAATTTAAAATTATTTTCACTAAGTATGCTACTCTTACGTTGATTTGTTGATTGTAAAATTTTCTTTTCATTATTATTCAAAACAGGAAACTAAATATTTTCCCTATAATATTAAAAAATATGAATTCATTTCATTTGTTTTGCATGCATAGTGTGTAAAACGAACAAATTTTTTTTTCAAAATAAAAATGTGTAGATAATTTATTTTAATAAATAAATATCGATTTTACACATATGTCCATGGATTTATACTTAAAATAACTTAATAGATGAAATTTCAGGTACAAATATTTCAGGAATGTAATTTTTGAAATTAATGTTTTTTATTTTAAAGTTTTCCTATGGATTTTTATATAAAAGTTAAAAATATATAAGACGTTCTGAATAATTAGCATTCGAATCTAATTTTTGCTCTTATTTTAACAAACTAATCAATGAGTGATTTCAAATTTTGTTTAAATATAGTTATTTCACGAATTTCTAATTTTACATTGGTAAACGAGGATGGTTTATTCGATTGTGATATATTCGATATCATATCAACAAATATCTTTAAAAAAATACAATTTTTTTTATTAGAAGCTTTTGAATTTTCTCATAAAGTGTAGGTAAGAGGAAGGTGAAATGAATGGTATGGTAATGGTACATATATTAAATTATATTTTGTTTCCTTTTCACAATAGGAGAAAAATTTTACATAAAAATAATTTATACAAAAATCAAGTGCCTTTAATTTTGAATATTCTAATCTCATACAGAAATGACTGTAAATATAAATAGTTATCAAGCAATAAACTAAATACTGAATACTTATTATCCCGTGTGTTTGTGTGTGTGTGTGTGTGAAGATTGGAGAATTTATTTACTTTGTCTTGTGTGGTAAAATTACTTTAAGGTTCTTCTGCTCCCACTTCTCTTTTACATACAGATACACAAGTGAGTACTGTAAAATGTATAATAATAATAAGTATTTAACATTTGATTTCTGTATATTTTTACTATATTATTTTAGGCAACAATATAGTTAAAAATAATGATTCAAAAGGGTTGTTTTCTACTATTATGCAGTTGGTGCCAACATCAAAAATAACAGAAAATTAAATTATAGATATAAACCTAGAGCCCATAAGCTTATGGCTGATATATTTCTTGAGTACCAATAAACACAGCCATTAAATTAATCTCAGTAATTTAGCAATAAAATATTAATGTTATGTGGATAATTCGATAAATACAAGTCCAAGAGTTTCTCCTGCAAACAAATGTAGATCTTGTTTTTTAAAACAAAATCTCCATAATAAAAAGAGAACAAGATTGAACGAACACCATAACTAAGTTAAAAAGTATTTTAATAAAAAAATTTCTTATTTAAATTTTGGTAGTTATATAGAATTCATAAAAATAGAACATGTTTTGCTTGAAAGTTGAGACCAGGAAATATTCCGATTCGCATCATCTATAGATTCCTGGTGCATTATGCATTAAACATTCAAATAATTGCTGAAGAAAACTTCATTCCTTTTTTCCTGAATTTCACCTAATCATGCTTTTAATGCTTAAGAATAGATTCTTGACTTCAAAAATTGGAAACATATTTCTGATATTAATAAAATGAAGTGAAAAACCTAAGTTTCTTATATGTCAGAATGGTGATGGATGGATTTTTGGTAAATTGTACATTAAAATTTGGAGTATTTGTGCTATGTTTAAAGATATATGGAAACTCATTTCTCTTGAAATGTTGACTATATATTGAAACTGACTGCCGATAATGATATGATGAAATACCATAAATAGGGTTTGAAATTTTGAACTAAAAAGTATCAATGTTGAATGCAAGGCTTGCGACAAATATTTAGTGTCCACATCACAGTATATATTATTTTAGATCTATTTGTTTACTCTTGCTTTAAAAATATTCAATTGTAAAATACTTTTAGCATTAGAATCATTATGGCGAGAGATATACTAATAGCTAAAAACAAAGACACCAATATATGGTGTTGGAATTTTTGGTAAATTGTTATAAAGAGAAGAGCAAATATTAAGTAGAACATTAGCAATTTTTAAACATTAAAATTTTGTTAAGCATGGCAATTTTATTGAATGTTAAATATGCTGTTTGAAGTAGTTACTTTACAGGCATTTATTTTTATTTTTTAAATGCATATATAAATGTGTGAAGCATTAAAGAAATAAAAACATTAATTAATCTATTAATTACTTTTTACGTATATTAAATATATGTACAGTAAACGTTTCTATCTATTTCTTAATCCTCTTCGAAA
The DNA here is from genome assembly GCA_037975125.1 of Latrodectus hesperus. Classification (NCBI taxonomy): domain Eukaryota; kingdom Metazoa; phylum Arthropoda; class Arachnida; order Araneae; family Theridiidae; genus Latrodectus; species Latrodectus hesperus. The sequence goes on from JAJQOW010000212.1 coordinate 106,729, forward strand.
TTTAGTTCCAATTTTTTGAACGTTCAAATTTGAAATTTTAGTTTTCCTTTAACGTTTACAGCAAACGCTATAAATAATCGCAAGTATATAACTTCATAAAAATACAGATCTAGTGTATTCTTACTTTGAAAACGATATTTCTGTAAACATTTAATTTAAAGACTTCGAATTTTTATTTAATACTTTACGCTGTTTGGCTTAAATTGTTTTCTTTCTTTCTAATAATTCTGATTTCGAACATAACAAATGTCTTTCCCAAATGACAGACAGATCAATGATTCCCTCAATATTTTTAGGATTATTACAAAATCTACATGGAGCGGTAAAAAATGAAAATAAATACTTTGTTTGAGCTTCAAAATAATATTATCGTTTCCCATTTCAAGATGAATAATGATATACTTTCCCTTAAAAAGAATAAAAAATGAGAGGTGTGCATACAATAACACAGAAAACCAAAAAGTTTACTTTTACCCTCATTTTAGACAAAAATAAAATTATAGAAACATATTTACATTTCTTTTGCTATATTGTTCAACATTAAATCTGCTGTAAGATTGTAAATGTCTAAAAATTGTTTTGTCATTTGATTCAGATAAATTCTTTTAATGTTCTTCCAATAATATAAGTAATGTTCTTTTATGCAGTAAAACTAAGGAGTATAATAGGATAAGAAATTAAGATATTTCAAAATTATTAAAGGAAATTAGTGAGGAACTAACAATTAATGATAATTAACATAACATTCTGTTAATACCGACATACTTTCAACATTTCTTGGTAAAACTTAATATTATTTGCCTTGATGTACACATGCATTAAAGGCTTCATAGTGAAAGCAAAATTTTAGCATGTAGTACTACGGTAAAAATGAAATGCATGTGTTATTTCTTTGTTGCATATGAAACAGAACAAAAATAATAATATTCACGTATTTATTTAAAAATAATAAAGCAAGTAAAATAAAAAAATCGTAATTTCTAATTTAATTATTTATTTTAACGAAAACCTTTACTGCCTTTCAGATGATTAATGATATTTATAACTTAATGTTTCTTAAAAATTATAAACAATATTTGCTATTTCTCATTCCTAATTTTTTGTGCATGGCTTTTATGATTCTGTTTGGTGCAATTAAAAAATATAAATTTATCATGGATGATTTTATTCTTTGAGCAGTTGCATTCATTTTTTCAATGAATGAACCATTTGATTCAATATAATGTTTATTTAAGCTACGAACAAATTTAGAAACGCACGGTATATTATTAAGGATTGTTCTGATATATCTTTGGTTATTATTTGTAACAAGACTGAGCCTTATCAAGATATAGCACATGTGTTGGAATATTAATCCGATAAAAGATTTGCTTTCATGAAAGATAGGCATAATAATGTACATTGGACTAACATTAATTCTTAACGTCTGTTTGCTTCACAATTCGATTAAAATTAGATTAATATATTATGTAATAAATTACGTGTTCTTTATATTTATTTAATTTTATGTCTTTTTTGCCAATGTCTACTTGTACTCATATTTATGATATAAAAATAGTTTTCATATAAATTCTTGTATAGATTGACATTTGTTTTATGCATGTAACTTGATTAGTTTGATCTAAATTATATGTAAAATCTTAATAATAACCTTAATAATATGTGAAATATATTTCTATAAAAAAAAGAAATTGAGCAAAAATTGTTGTCTATCATTTCAAATATGAACAACATAATAAGAAAAAACCGAAAAAAATTTATTTGTTGAATCACACAGTCTGATGTGAAAAAGAGATTATATTTTTTTCTTATAAAATGAGGAAATGTGAGACTGCATTGGGGTTTAAAGTAAGAGTAACTCGCATAAAAGGAAGTAGTTTTACTTTATTTAACTTAAAAGTTAATTAGTCTTGTGAGTTTCAAAGAGAAAAAATTAGATACTGATTATTTGATAATTAATCGTATTTATTTAAATTAAAGTAACTTCGAGTTATTTCATTTGCTTTTTGAAACTTAGTAATTGCTTTAATTAATTCAGATACATATATAAACTGTTGTCCATAAATTAAGGATAATGCAAGTTCAGGCAAAGAAAGAGACAGAAGCAAAACAACTTACATGTGACATACTGGTAAAGTCTATTTATTAAACGAAGGTATACAGCAAAAACAGATACTGTATGTTGGACATCATTAATATAAATTGCGAATTTTACTCCCAGGATATTATCTTTTTCAATCATCAGAAATTACAAACATTGTTGCAAATATTCTCAAATAGGTGTAGAAATTAAAAAATATATGAACCATAATTGAACTGGCACATTGATTAGGTAAATGTTGATCATTTATCTAACTAATTTGATAAGATACATAATCCATGAATGGAAGATCATTTTGATATGGAATATACATGATTGTAGTATATCGCATTCACAAATTTGTAAAAACAATTGCAGAATAAAAGATATGAAACAAGTACATACTAATCTTTATAACATGTGTCATTACTATTTAATTTTTTGTTTGGTGTTACAAAGATTAATCACCTAATCTAAAAACTAAGAACAAAAATGTCTCTTATCCTCCAAAAGTAATATTGTAGAAAAAGTTATTTAATGAAAAATATAGATAAATACGAAGTGATTGTACTTTAAATTCAAACATTTGAATGAGAAGAGTAACAATCAATTTTAATATACTCCTAATAGTGAAAAATAAATTATTGGCCTCTTATATAAAACAAATTCGCAAACATTTCCTGCTCGTACTGTCTAAATATTTTGTCTAAGTGTGGCATAAGAATATGGGATGCGCAGAGTCCACGTTGAAGAAGGAAAAAATGTGAAACTTTAGAGTTACATTTCGAATATAATCATCTCCCCTGGCAAGGTGGAATTTGACAACCTATCTACGCCTTGGTCTGTAACACAAATTCGGGATAGCAATCTTCCAGGACTTACGAGAAATACGATAATAAGAGTTCTTTCTGAGCATTTACTTTGATAGATCTTTTAATAAGATGCTTAATATAATATGGAAGGGCATTAGACGAGAAATATTCTGTTTTTTGAAAGCACCTTTCGGCGGGAAGTTGGCTTTTTCGTTAACTGGAACACAATATTGGTTTGGAACCTACTTGAGCACTACGGTTTTCTCGAATCATGCCAAGTTTCTCAGATACGGACGACAGTCTAATGAGTCCAGCGTTACGCGTTATTTATCTAAAACAGTAGCCAAGTTAGCAGCCCAGGAATCACTGGGGATAACAGCTCCTGTGAAATTTTGAAACTGATATGGCAGCTGAGACAGAGCTGTGTGGATAACAGCATTTTCAAAGTGAAATGCTGCACCTCGCGTAACAAGGATATAGAAAGGAAAAGTTTCGTAGAAATTACGGTACCTGTTTTAGCACCATTGACAAAAAGGATGCACTGGTAAAGATTCAAATCCTATCTACGGAAAAATAGAGTTTAATATTTCGAGAACGAGGTCTCTCTTAATAGAAGAGTAACTTTTACTTTTAGTTATACTTTTGACAAATGTCAAGATAAATCCAGAACGATTTAAAATTTATTACTTTTTGTATTTGAACAATTAAATTGGGTTAGTGCTTTAAATCAAGTGAATTTTTAACTGAAAAAATCTCTCTGCAGAAAGCGCATCTGGGTTTTTAGTTTTCTAGGCAGGTATTGTTTGAATTCATTCCAAGGCGAAAGCCTCCAAGAAATGTAATGATCTTTTGAAAGAAAATTAAGGCTTTCTCTTGAATTATGGATCTTCAGGGATTATCCTTAATCAACATAAGCATGGCGTCAATTAAGAGTTTTTCCTTCTCTAGAAACATTACGTAAGGACTGATTTTTATTTTTTCAAATTATCGAGTACATTTTCAATGGTCATAACAAGTGATTCATTGAAAAAAATAAGAATGGAAAAATATGACCGCGCTATTGGTTTCGAGAAGAATATGTCAAGTGCAACTCTCTCTTGCTCCACCATGATGTTTAAAGACACCGTGTCCCTTCATGGCATGGTTGGACAAGTTTTCTTTACGTGACTTTCATGTTAAATTATTATTAGCATGCTGGTTTTTTTATACCGGATATTAGTTCGAATGCAGTCAAGCTCAAGAAATCCTGTACTCTCCTTCATTCGTGTCAGAATATAACACTGGAGAATGAAGATTAAAATTTTTCTACAAAAATAGAATATTTTAAGCGATTAATATAGGAGAAGACAAAATGATTACAAGGAGGGAATAGTAATAAAACCTTAATACTTAAAGATTTAAAACTCAATATTTCGTAATTTAAACTATAAACACACACAGTGTTAGGAAACTTTAATATTTACATTTTGATGTCTCCTTTATAATACGTTGTATATCTTTGTGAAATACTAGATTGGAGTCAAATTATATATTTGTAAATAGAAATTAATTTTCTTTTTTAAGTTCTTTCTTCCATACATTAATTAAAATTTAAAAGTATCCACGTAATTTTATAAATTTTCTAGAGGCATAGTGTAAAGTTTAGACTTACATAATATATTGTTTTTTAGCTTTATTTATTTTTATAATACAGTTGATTTCGTCCAGGTAGATATTATGGACTAAAACATATCGTAATTCGTACATAAAACACTTTAAAACATTGCAATAATTGCAATTTGAAAATATAAAGCAACACAATCCTCAACTAACAATTACATCTTATACTTCATCTTTTGTGCTAGAGAACTGGTTCCATATGAAACCACTTCTCCGAACATGAAAATAAAAAATATGTTTTTCTTAACGGTCAAAAATCTATTAAAATATTTTATATACGAAAATTTCTTATTTAAAATTTGGTAGTTACTTATTAACTTGACAATAATTGCGAAGATTTTCTGAGAATAATCTTTAATTTCTTTGCCATTTGTTAAAACAACAAAGCACCAGACACCAGAATGCTTAGAGCTGGATTGATTGGCCGGATTGTTCATTTATAATTAAGTATATTATTTCTATGAATAACTGTGTGTCTTAACATCAACATTATCAAACAATTTATAAACTTTAATCAACAAGATAGAAGTCCAAGCGTGAGATGATTAAATGATGTGGATTTTTTGTTTTCTTTGTTTGTGTGTTTGTCGCTCAACCGTCATTTTTTGCACACGAATGCTAATTAGATCAAAACCTACTGTTTAAAGTGGATTCAGAACCACTACAAACATCGATGTCCAAGGTTGAGTCAAACCACGAATTGTTGAACAAAAGGCAAGAGCGCTAACCATTCGCCTACTAAATCGATTTAGTGATGTGGAATAAGTTATTGCTAAATTAAAGTTTAAAATTTGGAGTAAAATGCAGGATTTTCTAAGATTTCATAAGATTCTAAGATTTCATAAATAATATTTTTTATTAAGAATGTTTTGCTTAAAATTGCAATGCCGTTAACCACGTATGGTTTAATTACATTGATAAGGATTTAAATTATGAAGCACAGATCAAGAAGGCAATACATGGTGCATATTTATATTGAGTTATTTAATAACAGCCATTAAATAAAATTACAGAAAAGTAAAATATCTTAAAATTTATATAACCTTAGCGCCAAGAAACACGATAATATCATCTTAATTACTTTAATGTATGGTTTGAAACCTTGGGTGCATTATAATAATATGAATTTTATATTAATTCTGATAAAGAAGCAAATAAGGTATTCAATCTTTGTTATTTTATGAAGTGCAGAATTTATCTAAATCTTAATTAAGATGATGGTAATTATTACATTATTAAACATTAATTCTTTCACTTCTATTTTAGTTATACATGTGTAAAGGTATCAAAATATTAGTTATTAATACATTTATGTAAATTACGTTTATTTTTATCAATACTATTTTATATGCTTCGAATACTTCTTGAAAAAGCTTATTCATTTTACATTGTGGCCTTAAGTGGCTATATTTGAAATACGACCTTTTAGCACCAATATATGGAATCACAGAATATTTGAGTTACGGATAGCATAATTCGAGTTTTTTTAAAGTCTTTGAATTCGGAGTATAACATAATATTTGTGCATTTTGCTTTAAGGTTTTTTTGCGGTTTGAATTCAATCATTCAAAATGTAATTTTGAAATAACAAGTACTATTAAGAGTAGTAACCAAGGATTTTTTTTTAAATTATGGGACAACTATATAGAAAGTTATAAAAAGAATAACGATGTTATAGTGGGCTTGAGCTATGTGAGGCAGTGAAAATTTTACTTTGTTAACATAGTACTTATTCCATAACTATAATCCTACAACATATAGGGCTTCTTGTAATAAACTCAATACTGTATGGGTTAAAAAAATAATTTTTTATATACAAATTACACATATTATTTTTACATACATATTACATAAATGTATTTTATCATAATTTAAATGTTAAATGATTCACATATGAGAAATGCATAGAAAGTTACATGAAAAATTTGGAAACAGTGAAATATAAGAGACCTTTTGAAAACTTTTATTAAAAATGATGCTGAAGGTCTGGTTAAAATAAAAACAAACCTCCATTTAATATTCGGAGGCAAAGGATTTAATAAAAATTAATAAAATATTTATAAAATTAATGAGAAAATATTTGTCTCAATAATTGGAAGGTAAAACCTGAAAAATTTGTAAATTAGTAGTAAGGACTAAATGAAAAATTTTTACATATAAAGTAAATTAAATAATTGAATGTGATCCTAGCTTAAATTTTTAATATAAATGAATTTTAAACACAGGAAGATCTCATAGAAATTTGAAAAATAATTATAATAAAGCGTTTAGGAACTTTCAGTAACTTACGCCTTAAAGAATTGATTAAAATAAAACCAATAAATACTCCGTAAAATATATAAATTAAAGCTGTGTTCATAATAATTAGAAATATTTATCAAATATACAAAAAATGTCTTACTTACTAGTTATATAGAATTTATAAAATAAATTCTTGTTTCGTATTGTTATGTTTGCATGCAATAAATTTATATTTTATCAACGTATGCTATCAATAGTATTCTCTTAAAATTCAAGTCGTTGCAAATGAAATGTTTTATTGTTCACCTTTCTGAGAGATTAGCAAATGCTTGCTCCTGTGCTTTATATATTATTAATTGAAAAAATACCTGAATAATATTTTAAATAGAATTCTTGAGTCGAACATGAAGATTAATGAAAAGAGATATTAATGTAATTCCTAAATTTCTAATTTATTTCTTCGAACACCAACTATCAATAGATACACAAAACATTATCAATAGATTAATTCATCCAATATTTTTGTTGTTGATTGCGCATTTTATTTATATGAGGTATAACTAGCTGCGTTATCTTCTTGGAAACAATTTGTCCAGTATACAGAATGTGCTAAAGAGAGTATGGTCTTTAAATACGATCTTTGGCACTTATATAAAGAAATAAAGAAAATTGAATTTAAAGTTACATAATGGCTGCCTTGTTTCTGAGTTATTTGAATGTTGAGTTGTTATAGATAATTTAAATTTTGATATTTGTGACAGATTCTTTATGAATTTCATTCAAATATTTTCTTTTCTTTCTTTCTTGTGTTTCTTACGTCAAACATGCCAAATGTTCTTTCGGAATAGAAAGCAATTTTTAAGAAATGTATCCAACATTTTTAAGGTGCTTGTATATTATAAAAAAAGAATTATATTTTCTTGTACTCAAGAACTTTGTTATCTCAACCGTTGCACATTGAAATGAATGTAGAGTCAATGAAACAGAAGTATTTTGTTTAATATACGCTTAAGCCAATATATAATATACCTGACATCGACTTCCGTTATTTTAAGTGAAAAATTCAACAAAACCAATAACAATGTTTGGTCGCACAATCATAGAAGCATGATATATTGTTAACTAATATAAATCAAAACGTCATTGTGGATATTTGGGAATGCATCTTTAACAAAAGAAATATTTTTAAAATAAGACTTCAGCAGTTAAGCGTTACTTGTTACTTTTGGGACGGTATTAACTACTGGAGAAATATTCGGAGATATTCTCAGAGTAGTTTACCCCATACTTGGGAATACGTGTTATTTAAATCACATAATTTATATAACATGTTTCTAAATACCCCATCAGCATTTGAATACCTCCGTTTTCTATGTAATATTATTTAATATGTTTGAACTATCAAAATCACAGTTTTCTTGTAAAATTTAAGTATGTATATTGCATACCATTAAATATATAACTGAAAAATCTTAGTTTATTATTTCCTTGATGATTTTTGGAAGAATTAAAGTTAAAAACTTTTCAAACCATTTTAGATTGCGTCTCAGTATCGCATTTGAAGAAATATTTAATAGGAAATAATGATAAATTGCTGAACTGCAAAAACTTCATTAGTTCATAAATACTTTTACGAAAATTAATATAGCATTGTTTTAGCGCTTAGGAAACAAAAATATTGTTGCGACAAGGTTTTCCTTTGGTATTTTTAGAAGTAATAATTTTTGAAGAAATAATTTAATAAGATTTTGCATAATTTTTCAAATAAAGTTTCTTGCTCATTGTGTGTAACTGTTTTGATGTGTTTTAGCATAAAAGTTGGTCTAGAAGCCAAAAAAAATATTAAAACAGGATATAATAAAAATGTTAGGAATACACCATACACTTTAAATGTATGTTAAAAATTGTTTTTTTTCTTCTTTAAAATTTTCTGCTAAATGATTATTCGAATCATCCACATTAAAAAGCACTGTATTATTAAAATGTGCTCTATATTATTAAAAACTTCATAAAAGGAAAAGTTGTCGTAAATAAAATTAATTCGCTTAAAGACATGAATGTGAAAGAAAATGCTTGATTTATTATATTAAAATTGACTAAAATAATCAAACTGAAATTAAAAGCCTTATAATGTTCATCATCTGATAAATAAATCTGAAATGATACAAGAAGCATATTCAATGTGCAATTCTTTTGAGTGAAAATTAATATTTTTAAAAATTGACGCATTTCTAAAGAATTCTAAACATTCTAAAATTCATTTGTTCCATAGAGATTGTGTTTCAGTAATATATAATTCGTGATTTATAATTGAATCTTTAAATTTGGTCATACATGTAACTTATGTAAGCAATCATTTCGAACATATGTGGCATTTTTAATATGTTCATAATTTTGAAAGTTTTCTTTATATAAAACACTGAAAAAAACTTTTATAAGGAAACTTTTGGCTCAATTATTTATGGTGTTAAAATTGCAGGAATAAAATTCATTATAGTTATTATCACAGTTTTCATGGCTGATATGCTCATGCTATAATCGCCCTGTTCATATTTAGTTGGAAATGTGTTCTTTAAAACTGATAATCGTACTACGAAATTCAGTTCCGTAAGAATTTTCTAAAATATTTGGAATCTTGTTTATGAAATTTAGATATTTATGTTAATTTTCAAAACCGCAACAAACTTTTTAAACAAGAATACTCAGATTAAACTAATGAAACGTGATTTTTATAAAGTTATAATTTTTTGTATTGTTACTGTAAGGAATAGAATCTTTCCATTAAATCTATGAAAAGTATAATTGATTGAATAAACAAGAAATATGGTAGAATAATGGAGAACAATTTTCATCAAAATGGTAATAAAAAATTAAACAAAGTCCTGTTTCTGTAATAACTATTTCTTCAAGTTAATTTCAGAGACTGATAGAGCGAACGGGAAATGTAAAGTTATTGTAAAGTAATTTTTTGTAGATAATTCTGTGGCATCATAAATGCATAAGAATCAGAAAGGAAAATTTAAACATCACAATCTTTCCAAAACTGTATAACGGACTTTAGTATATATTAGATTATATGCATATTTTATGTTCTGATTCCGTCAAGTTTTTTAAGCGCACCCTTATGGAAAATGAGAAAAATTGTAAAGCGATATGATAGAATCCTGTAACCCATTTGTATTTAAAACACCTTAATAATTATGGAATTAAGCTTTCCTCCATATTAAAGTTATGGAACTATAACATTTACATTAGTTTTTTATATTATGCTTAATTTATGTTAAAAACTAGAATTTTAAAAGTTCTTTTAAAATTATATATTTTTAGAGTACCACATTTAAAATGACATTAGCGTCTTTTCTTATATTACCGCAAGAGACATGGACACAAATGATCCATACCTCTGTTAATAAACCAGAAAGTAAATACATCGCATCACCAATTTCACTTATAAAATATTATATATAAGAAAATTTCTAATTTAAAATTTGGTAGTTTTATTTAATTTATGTAAATAACAAATGTTTTATACTCATGCGTATAATTTATTCAAGAAATTGATAATTTCAAATTAATGGCTTGTCTGGATGATTAGCGTGATATGCATATGTAAAATGACAAGTTATTGCTAATCAAAGTTTTAAATTTTTTTATGAGAGGCTTACAATCAAGCATTCATGTAATTTACATATTAAGGACATTGTTTACTAGTATTCATTTAAAAGGGATTTCTGAATTATTAATAAAAAGAGATTTAATTAATAATCATATTTTTTAAATCATTTTTCTTAAAACATTCATAACTAAAATCTCTAAAAATTAGATTGATTCTCCTAATTGTTCTGTTGTTGATAATGCATACTGTATCTATGAATAATCGGGTATAATTATAAATGTTGGAAAACATATTACAAACTTAAATAGAATTGATGGAGGTTTAAATCCAAGAAAACAGATTAGTGTAAAATAAACTGTTAATGAATCATAGCTAAAATTTTGGGGTGCAGTGCAAACTTTAAAATTAAATACAAATTCATTTCTTCAGACGGTTTCACCCAACAATGTAATGCTGCAGAATATGTTGATAAAAAAATGTATTAATTTCTGATTTACTTTCGAATAACTGATGCTTACAAGGTTTGCAATTCTGAAGTATGAGCGATGCGAATATACGTCACAAAATAGATAAGAAATAATTTTGCCTTCTTATCTTATATGCAGTAAAGGAAACAAATGTTTAAAAAAATCTTCAAAACTAGCTTCTTTATGAAATTACCAGTATAAAATGTATTAGTATCCGATTGTATTAAACATTGCTTGTTACTCTTGGAGTTTTTACCGGAGTAATTTACAGAGTAATTTACTCTATGTTTTTGAGTAAGTTTCATGGTTATGATGTTAATTTATACCACTTGTTACCAAACATCTTATTAGAATTTAAATTAACCTTTTTTTTATATTACATCGTTTAGATTGCATGAGCTCTCTTACACAGCAACGCTCCTCTACAAAGTTAATATCAATATCGTATATCCTTCTTTTTTTTAATTACGTCCTTATATAAGCTCTCTCGAGCATCATAAGTCTTGCAGTCCAATAGAGAAATGAAGCTTCTCCAGGAGAGGATTAGAGAAAAAGACTGCAAGAGAGCGACGAAGGCTGTAACAGATTTAGCGTTATCCAGGGTGCACCACGAGGAGGCCTGTTACACTACACCCCATATCGTATATCCTAAACATATACCTGATCGAATATTTAGAGTTTTTGTTTAATTAGTGAATAATGCTTGTGAATTTAACTATAGAAACTAAATTAAATGTATCACTTATTAAAAACCTAATTGAAATTTTAAAGAAAAGTATTAATGAAAAATATAATTTTTAGGACGAACAGAAAACACTTTCTGAACGCAAATTATTTTCACGTCTAATAAACAGCGCCATGATTCTAACGCTGTCTGTCCGAAGGTATACGTGGGTATATTTAAAGATAATTGTTAAAGTTAAGAGATTTACTTAATTGTGTGCTTAATTTTGTTAATTTACGTAAATTAATTATTGTAGACGAAATTTGCGATTGTAATATTTCTTTCGTCACATTTTTCGGACTTTGCTAAGATGTTAAACGAAGAAAAACAGCTTCATGCAGTTTTCATATCAAGATCGTAACATATCAAATCATGCCGTTTTTGTAACTTGAATTAATAGAACTCTTGCAGAATTGATTGCAGAAAAAAATAGGTATAGATAAACCTATACTGTAATGTCATCAATGAAGGCAAGGTGAAAAGTATTCTAGATGACTCCTTTCACACATTTAACATTACCTTACGTTAAAGATGAAAACATTCCTGCTACCTAAAAAATTATTATAAATTACACTTCCTGATATAATATCAAAGTTGTGCTTCTATATTTAATTTGTCACAGACGACAATAATCTAGAATTATTATAAGTTAATTTTGTAATATTTTACTGATATTTACACAAGAAAAATCTTATTCTGCTTTTCCATGAAGTTTTTGTCTAAAGTTGAATTAAGGAATGTTGCAAAGAAATCAATCAGTATATCACAAGAAACTACATTCTGACTATCTTAAAAGAATCTGTTTCATCCCAAAATTTGAATTAAAGTTAAAAATTAATTTAAAACTTTATTTATACTTATTTTTAAATTTATGGTAAATATGTTTCTGCAAAAGTATATTCAATTCAATAAAAGAAATTTCAATTGAATAAAAAATAACTACTCATGAAAATTAACTATTCAAGTAAGAAAATGTTATTTTCATGCATTTTATGAATTATTTGATACCTTTTCACTTGATATAAGCAGAATAATTCACATAGTGGGGAGGAATGTAGCACTTCCAACATAGCTAGGGTAACAATAAATAACTTATCAAGAGTTAATATAATTTCTAACATCATTTTCTTTAAAAATATATACATGTACTCTTTTCAAACGGATGTAGATATCAGAAACAAAGATTAATAGTTCCTAAAATCTATATACATGGAACTGCTGGGAAAACCTACAGCTTGTTAATTTATAAATAAGCTAAATTATACGATTTTTTAATTTAATACAATGAAAGTGTATATTATACATCAAACATTACTCATTTTGGACATATGGTAGTTTTTATTATATTATAAAATATTAACCTTTATCCACTCAGCCATTTTAAATGCGTAAATTAAATGTATGCCTGCTTTGTTAATTCTTAAGCTGTTTTTCGAAATGTTTTCGCATGTTTCTGCAAAAAATTGAAGGTACAAGTAATAATAAATAAATAATTAATCGTCACCAAATTTATGAAACAGAATTATGGACACTAGGAACAAAACAACAGCTAAAATTCCTGTTAGCTGTTGTTTTGATTTTGTTGAGAATTTCCGATATATTCAAATAGGCTATGTGAACAAAGAATGCAATGTGTTTTTAGAAGAGTGTGTCTCGAATTTTAACATAGTCCAATGAAGCTTATTTAAAAGCTGCTCACCATTCGTCTAAGATGTATGAAACATTAAACGGGAAACGTTATATAAGGAATATTTTTGATGTTTTTAGTATTTTTTATGAGATATTTGTGAGTACTTTTATGAGTACTAATGAAATGACTTAAAACTGTCACAGTCTAAAGAAAGAAATCTAAAATATTTTTAGCTTCAAGTAAATAAAATTAAGGTCCTACAAGTTTCAGTTTGTTGCAAAGAACATTTAAATTGAGCAGAAAATTATTTAAAAAACAAAAGAATTATGAAAGTAGATTCGGTACAATTTTCCAGATCTTTCAAGCATATAAACAGCTTTCAAAGAAGATGCTACTAATGGTTTGAACTTATATTTTATTATATAATTTAATATAGAAAATACATGATACAGACTTACTCACATTAAAATGTATTTGTATGACTTTAAAAATATATTTACGGTTGTAAAGTGTAAGTTGTATTCCAAATAGTATGCACTCTATTTTCAACAACATTTTAATTGACATTTCTTTTGTTCAGAATATATAAGACAATATGTTACATTTTTTTAAGAATTTAAACGTGTTATTAAAACGACAAAGATTCCATTGTGGTAGTCACAAGGATAATCATTTGGTCATTCATGCAAAACTATCACAAAAAACACTCTAAATGTGATTAAAATCTTCCAAACTATAAAAATGTCTTGGCGCCCATATATATGCATTGAACCGAGAATGATAAATTATATTTGACTTTGACATTAGCATACTAATAATAATATTATGTTCTGTCAGAAATTATATTACATTATAAAATATACTACCCTGCAAATTGTTATTCTACTCACTATATATTATTCATATTTTGCTAAAGATTTCCATTTATGTGTTTCAAAATTAAGGAATCAGTAATGATTAATGTAAAAGCCTTACGAATATTTTACCCAGAATTCCTTTCATCATTTATGGTGAAAATTAATATAGCTCTCTGGTTTAAAGTAATGTCGAATCTTGGATTTCGGCAATTTTTAATAGGTCATCGAAATTCGACACTAGTACTATACAGGAGTATTCAGTTTACAGAATTTGGGTTATGCATATTATTTCTCCAGAATAAAATGTCTGGCCATCTAATCAGAAAATAAACTCCTGGAAAAAAACAGCAGATGGGACTCCTAAGTTAAGGATGACAGGATTCCGTTAAATAAGTTATGAAAAAAATAAAATAAAAGAGAGTTGCTGACTTTTTTTAAAACAAAATTGAAATAAATTCCTGCCAAATGATTCGTGTAAGCATGAATTGACTGTAAGAACAAACAAGAACAATTGAAACTGTCAGACACACCAAGATGTCATCTTTGGTCAAATAGTTAGTGGAGCATAAATGTCTAATAAAGAATCCATGAAATGTTTTAATCTAATCAATCTTTGGAAAAGTTAGAAGAATTTTAAAGTAAACAAAAATTGTGTTGTTGTTGTTGTTGCTTATCCTCCATGTCTGACGGAGTCAGACTAGATCCACGAGTTCGTTGAATGTAAGGAAGTCGAAGACTAAGAGAGGATTGCTAAAGAGATTCTCCCTAGAGAGACCCATGCAATCCAAAAGATGCTCAGGAGAAGCCTGATGATTTTGGCACTTTTTGCAGGTGACGAAAGTTTTCCTGCCCTCGTTGAAAGTAAGGTACTTAATATGACCGCTAGCAAGTCTTGAGAGAACAGTCCGGGTACGTCTGTCACACGGGAGGTCAAGGGACAATCCCGGTTTTGATCCCTTGTACCAATTATGGGTGGGGGTGTTTTCCACTCCTCCGAGATTTTTGATTTTTCCCGGGAGTATAACTCCAGAAAAGTAAGTGTGGAAGGGGAGTATTTGAAATCCTGTAACCCTCCTTAGCAAGATTATCGGCCATTTCATTCCCGTGCAGATTCACATGTGAAGGTATCCATTGCAAGTGAACATTATGATTAAGTGAAATGAGTTTTAATTTAAGCAGGATAGAGTTGCTGATCTTGTCGCCTACAAGAAGCCAATTACTAAGATGGTGGAGAGAACTACGGCTGTCAGACAAGATCTATAGGTCACCATAATCCTCTTCAGAAAGAATAGCTTCTAGTCCCAGGTCTATTGCAAAAAAAAAATAGTGTTGTAGTTATATTAAATTTCAGTGGAAGTGATGAAGTAGGGAATGTAAATAAAATAGCATCATTCTTACACGAACATTCAATAAGTTTCAAAGAATCTGATTTCATCTCGTATAATTTAACAGACATGGATACATTTGGGCAAGTCAAAAGAAGCATTTAGTTTTATTTTTGTCGATGAATAATTAAGAATTACTTTAAATAAATTAATCAAACACTTTTTATACGTATCCAAATAATACCGAGAGCATATTGTGAAATGTATTTTTAAAATGTTGAAAATTATGACATTTATTTAAGACAAGAATGGGGATGATACTTTGTACAAATGATTAGAAAAAAGACAGAATTTTCTATTATTAAAAGAATTCTTGAAAAATACAGGTTACGAAAATATATTCACATTAAATTTTATTTTGGTGGTTTTAAATGTCATATTAATGTTAGGAATTGAAATGTTTAATTTTTATTTAAACATAATAATGACAATAATTTGATACATGATCCTAAATTTATCATTCGAAAGATTCTTTTTTATGACTGAAAATCAATTTATCTGGTTATAATTTTGACTTTATTAGACTATAATTTGTGTTATATTTGAATATTTCTAATAGCTAATGGACATATACTTTATATTATAGAACAAATGCTATACGCATTAATAAACAATTATTCCTATTTCACATTCATATTTAATTTAATGCAGTTGCTTTCAAAATTCTTATCATCTAATGGGCTTTAGGAAGTACATTGTTAAATGATGAATACGCATATTTGCTCAAAAAAGCATACTTATTTTTAAATTTTAGAATTTAAAAATAAATATTTTTGGTTATACAAAATATCTTTATGGACTTATTTGAGCAGGTATGCGTTTTAAACAATTAATAATATACTTCATTAATTTCATTTAAAGAAGGGAAATGAAAGGAAAATGAGTAGACAGTACAGTTGACAACATTTACTTAAATTTTTTTATCCTACGTCGGGACAGCGGTCTTATCGGTCACGAGTCCTCTGTCAGCCCAATAAAAATTAGCCTTATTGTGAAAATTGTCGGATAAACAGTTCATAAGAGAAAGCGCAGGACAGCATGGCAAATGAATAAAGTCCATAAAAGCTCCTGAAGGACACAGGGTAGAGTAGGGCATGTTTACATTTACTTAAATTTAAAAATATTTTCACTAAGTATGCTACTCTTACGTTAATTTGTTGATTGTAAAATTTTCTTTTCATTATCATTCAAAACAGGAAACTAAATATTTTCCACATAATATTAAAAAATATGAATTCATTTCATTTGTTTTGCATGCATAGTATGTAAAACGAACAAATTTTTTTTTCAAAATAAAAATGTTTAGATAATTTATTTTAATAAATAAATATCGATATTACACACATGTCCCTGTATTTATACTTAAAATAACTTAATAGATAAATTTCAGGTACAAGTATTTCAAGAATGTAATTTTTGAATTTAATGTTTTTTATTATAAAGTTTTCCTATGGATTTTCATGTAAAAGTTAAAAATATATAAGACGTTCTCAATAATTAGCATTCGAATCTAATTTTTGCTCTTATTTTAACAAACTAATCAATGAGTGATATTAAATTTTATTTAAATATAGTTTTTCACGAATTTCTAATTTTACATTGGTAAACGAGGACGGTTTATTCGATTATGATATATTCGATATCATGTCAACAAATATTTAAAAAAATACAATTTATTAGAAGCTTTTGAATTTTCTCATAAAGTGTAGGTAAGAGGTAGGTGAAATGAATGGTATGGTAATGGTACATATATTAAATTATATTTTGTTTCCTTTTCACATTAGGAGAAAAATTTTACTTAAAATTAATTTATACAAAAATCAAGTGCCTTTAATTTTGAATATTCTAATCTCATACAGAAATGACTGTAAATATAAATAGTTATAAAGCAATAAACTAAATACTGAATACTTATTATCCCGTGTGTTTGTGTGTGTGTGTGTGTGTGAAGATTGGAGAATTTATTTACTTTGTCTTGTGTGGTAAAATTACTTTAAGGTTCTTCTGCTCCCACTTCTCTTTTACATATAGATACACAAGTGAGTACTGTAAAATGTATAATAATAATAAGTATTTAACATTTGATTTCTGTATATTTTTACTATATTATTTTAGGCAACAATATAGTTAAAAATAATGATTCAAAAGGGTTGTTTTCTACTATTATGCAGTTGGTGCCAACATCAAAAATAACAGAAAATTAAATTATAGATATAAACCTAGAGCCCATAAGCTTATGGCTGATATATTTCTTGAGTACCAATAAACACAGCCATTAAATTAATCTCAATAATTTAGCAATAAAATATGAATGTTATGTGGATAATTCGATAAATACAAGTCCAAGAGTTTCTCCTGCAAACAAATGTAGATCTTGTTTTTTAAAACAAAATCTCCATAATAAAAAGAGAACAACATTGAACAAACACCATAACTACGTTAAAAAGTATTTTAATAAAAAAATTTCTTATTTAAATTTTGGTAGTTATATAGAATTCATAAAAATAGAACATGTTTTGCTTGAAAGTTGAGACCAGGAAATATTCCGATTCGCATCATCTATAGATTCCTGGTGCATTATGCATTAAACATTAAAATAATTGCTGAAGAAAACTTCATTCCTTTTTTCCTGAATTTCACCTAATCATGCTTTTAATGCTTACGAATAGATTCTGGACTTCAAAAATTGGAAACATATTTCTGATATTAATAAAATGAAGTGAAACACCTAAGTTTCTTATATGTCAGAATGGTGATGGATGAATTTTTGGTAAATTGTACATTAAAATTTGGAGTATTTGTGCTATGTTTAAAGATATATGGAAACTCATTTCTCTTGAAATGTTGACTATATATTGAAACTGACTGCCGATAATGATATGATGAAATACCATAAATAGGGTTTGAAATTTTGAACTAAAAAGTATCAATGTTGAATGCAAGGCTTGCGACAAATATTTAGTGTCCACATCACAGTATATATTATTTTAGATCTATTTGTTTACTCTTGCTTTAAAAATATTCAATTGTAAAATACTTTTAGCATTAGAATCATTATGGCGAGAGATATACTAATAGCTAAAAACAAAGACACCAATATATGGTGTTGGAATTTTTGGTAAATTGTTATAAAGAGAAGAGCAAATATTAAGTAGAACATTAGCAATTTTTAAACATTAAAATTTTGTTAAGCATGGCAATTTTGTTGAATGTTAAATATGCTGTTTGAAGTAGTTACTTTACAGGCATTTATTTTTATTTTTTAAATGCATATATAAATGTGTGAAGCATTAAAGAAATAAAAACATTAATTAATCTATTAATTACTTTTTACGTATATTAAATATATGTACAGTAAACGTTTCTATCTATTTCTTAATCCTCTTCGAAATTTAGTTCCAATTTTTTGAACGTTCAAATTTGAAATTTTAGTTTTCCTTTAACGTTTACAGCAAACGCTATAAATAATCGCAAGTATATAACTTCATAAAAATACAGATCTAGTGTATTCTTACTTTGAAAACGATATTTCTGTAAACATTTAATTTAAAGACTTCGAATTTTTATTTAATACTTTACGCTGTTTGGCTTAAATTGTTTTCTTTCTTTCTAATAATTCTGATTTCGAACATAACAAATGTCTTTCCCAAATGACAGACAGATCAATGATTCCCTCAATATTTTTAGGATTATTACAAAATCTACATGGAGCGGTAAAAAATGAAAATAAATACTTTGTTTGAGCTTCAAAATAATATTATCGTTTCCCATTTCAAGATGAATAATGATATACTTTCCCTTAAAAAGAATAAAAAATGAGAGGTGTGCATACAATAATACAGAAAACCAAAAAGTTTACTTTTACTCTCATTTTAGACAAAAATAAAATTATAGAAACATATTTACATTTCTTTTGCTATATTGTTCAACATTAAATCTGCTGTAAGATTGTAAATGTCTAAAAATGGTTTTGTCATTTGATTCAGATAAATTCTTTTAATGTTCTTCCAATAATATAAGTAATGTTCTTTTATACAGTAAAACTAACGAGTATAATAGGATAAGAAATTAAGATTTTTCAAAATTATTAAAGGAAATTAGTGAGGAACTAACAATTAATGATAATTAACATAACATTCTGTTAATACCGACATACTTTCAACATTTCTTGGTAAAACTTAATATTATTTGCCTTGATGTACACATGCATTAAAGGCTTCATAGTGAAAGCAAAATTTCAGCATGTAGTACTACGGTAAAAATGAAATGCATGTGTTATTTCTTTGTAGCATATGAAACAGAACAAAAATAATTATATTCACGTATTTATTTAAAAATAATAAAGCAAGTAAAAGAAAAAAATCGTAATTTCTAATTTAATTATTTATTTTAACGAAAACCTTTACTGCCTTTCAGATGATTAATGATATTTATAACTTAATGTTTCTTAAAAATTATAAACAATATTTGCTATTTCTCATTCCTAATTTTTTGTGCATGGCTTTTATGATTCTATTTGGTGCATTTAAAAAATATAAATTTATCATGGATGATTTTATTCTTTGAGCAGTTTCATTCATTTTTTCAATGAATGAACCATTTGATTCAATATAATGTTTATTTAAGCTACGAACAAATTTAGAAACGCACGGTATATTATTAAGGATTGTTCTGATATATCTTTGGTTATTATTTGTAACAAGACTGAGCCTTATCAAGATATAGCACATGTGTTGGAATATTAATCCGATAAGAGATTTGCTTTCATGAAAGAGAGGCATAATAATGTACATTGGACAAACATTAATTTTTAATGTCTGTTTGCTTCACAATTCGATTAAAATTAGATTAATATATTATGTAATAAATTACGCGTTCTTTATATTTATTTAATTTTATGTCTTTTTTGCCAATGTCTACTTGTACTCACATTTATGATATAAAAATAGTTTTCATATAAATTCTTGTATTGATTGACATTTGTTTTATGTATGTAACTTAATTAGTTTGATCTAAATTATATGTAAAATCTTAATAATAACCTTAATAATATGTGAAATATATTTCTATAAAGAAAGGAAATTGAGCATAAATTGTTGTCTATCTTTTCAAATATGAACAACATAATAAGAAAAAACCAAAATAAGTTTATTTGTTGAATCACACAGTCTGATGTGAAACAGAGAGTATATTTTTTTCTTACAAAATGAGGAAATGTGAGACTGCATTGGGGTTTAAAGTAAGAGTAACTCGCATAAAAGGAAGTAGTTTTACTTTATTTAACTTAAAAGTTAATTAGTCTTTTGAGTTTCAAAGAGAAAAAATTAGGTACTGATTATTTGATAATTAATGGTATTTATTTAAATTAAAGTGACTTCGAGTTATTTCATTTGCTTTTTGAAACTTAGTAATTGCTATAATTAATTCAGATACATATATAAACTGTTGTCCATAAATTAAGAATAATGCAAGTTCAGGCAAAGAAAGAGACAGAAGCAAAACAACTTACATGTGACATACTGGTAAAGTCTATTTATTAAACGAAGGTATACAGCAAAAACAGATACTGTATGTTGGACATCATTAATATAAATTGCGAATTTTACTCCCAGGATACTATCTTTTTCAATCATCAGAGATTACAAACATTGTTGCAAATATTCTCAAATAGGTGTAGAAATTAAAAAATATATGAACCATAATTGAACTGGCACATTGATTAGGTAAATGTTGATCATTTATCTAACTAATTTGATAAGATACATAATCCATGAATGGAAGATCATTTTGATATGGAATATACATGATTGTAGTATATCGCATTCACAAATTTGTAAAAACAATTGCAGAATAAAAGATATGAAACAAGTACATACTAATCTTTATAACATGTGTCATTACTATTTAATTTTTTGTTTGGTGTTACAAAGATTAATCACTTAATCTAAAAACTAAGGACAATAATGTCTCTTATCCTCCAAAAGGAATATTGTAGAAAAAGTTATTTATTGAAAAATATAGATAAATACGAAGTTATTGTACTTTAAATTCAAACATTTGAATGAGAAGAGTAACAATCAATTTTAATATCCTCCTAATAGTGAAAAATAAATTATTGGCCTCTTATATAAAACATATTCGCAAACAATTCCTGCTCGTACTGTCTAAATATTTTGTCTAAGTGTGGCATAAGAATATGGGATGCGCAGAGTCCACGTTGAAGAAGGAAAAAAATGTGAACCTTTAGAGTTACATTTCGAATATAATCATCTCCCCTGGCAAGGTGGAATTTGGCAACCTATCTACGCCTTGGTCTGTAACACAAATTCGGGATAGCAATCCTCAAGGACTTACGAGAAATACGATAATAGAGTTCTTCCTGAACACTTACTTTGATAGATCTCTTAATAAGATGCTTAATATAATATGGAAGGGCATTAGACGAGAAATATTCTGTTTTTTGAAAGCATCTTTTAACGGGAAGTTGGCTTTTTCGTTAACTGGAACACAATATTGGTTTGGAACCTACTTGAGCACTACGGTTTTCTCGAATCATGCCAAGTTTCTCAGATAACGACGACAGTCCAATGCGTCCAGCGTTACGCGTTATTTATCTAAAACAGTAGTCAAGTGAGCAGCCCAGGAATCACTGGGGAAAACAGCTACTGTGAAATTTTGAAACTGATATGGCAGCTGAGACAGAGCTGTGTGGATAACAGCATTTTCAAAGTGAAATGCTGCACCTCGCGTAACAAGGATATAGAAAGGAAAAGTTTCGTAGAAATTACGGTACCTGTTTTAGGACCATTGACAAAAAGGATGCACTGGTAAAGATTCAAATCCTATCTACGGAAAAATAGAGTTTAATATTTCGAGAACGAGGTCTCTCTTAATAGAAGAGTAACTTTTACTTTTAGTTATACTTTTGACAAATGTCAAGATAAATCCAGAACGATTTAAAATTTATTACTTTTTGTATTTGAACAATTAAATTGGGTTAGTGCTTTAAATCAAGTGAATTTTTAACTGAAAAAAATCTCTCTGCAGAAAGCGCATCTGGGTTTTTAGTTTTCTAGGCAGGTATTGTTTGAATTCATTCCAAGGCGAAAGCCTCCAAGAAATGTAATGATCTTTTGATAGAAAATTAAGGCTTTCTCTTGAATTATGGATCTTCAGGGATTATCCTTAATCAATATAAGCATGGCGTCAATTAAGAGTTTTTCCTTCTCTAGAAACATTACGTAAGGACTGATTTTTATTTTTTCAAATTATCGAGTACATTTTCAATGGTCATAACAAGTGATTCATTGAAAAAAAATAAGAATGGAAAATATGACCGCGCTATGGGTTTCGAGAAGAATATGTCAAGTGCAACTCTCTCTTGCTCCACCATGATGTTTAAAGACACCGTGTCCCTTCATGGCATGGTTGGACAAGTTTTCTTTATGTGACTTTCATGTTAAATTATTATTAGCATGCTGGTTTTTTTTATACCGGATATTAGTTCGAATGCAGTCAAGCTCAAGAAATCCTGTACTCTCCTTCATTCGTGTCAGAATATAACACTGGAGAATGAAGATTAAAATTTTTCTACAAAAATAGAATATTTTAAGCGATTAATATAGGAGAAGACAAAATGATTACAAGGAGGGAATAGTAATAAAACCTTAATACTTAAAGATTTAAAACTCAATATTTCGTAATTTAAACTATAAACACACACAGTGTTAGGAAACTTTAATATTTACATTTTGATGTCTCCTTTATAATACGGTATATCTTTGTGAAATACTAGATTGGAGTCAAATTATATATTTGTAAATAGAAATTAATTTTCTTTTTTAAGTTCTTTCTTCCGTACATTAATTAAAATTTAAAAGTATCCACGTAATTTTATAAATTTTCTAGAGGCATTGTGTAAAGTTTAGACTTACATAATATGTTGGTTTTTTCCTTTATTTATATTTCTATAATGCGGTTGATTTCATCCAGGTAGATAGTATTGACTAAAACACATCGTAATTCTTACATAAGACACTTTAAAACATTGCAATAATTGCAATTTGAAGATGTAAAGCAAAACAATCCTCAACTAACAATTACATCATGTTCTTCATCTTTTGTGCTAGAGAACTGGTTCCATATGAAACCATTTCCCCGAATAGGAAGAGGAATTATGTTGTTTTTCTTTACAGTCAAAAATCTATTAAAATATTTTATATACGAAAATTTCTTATTTAAAATTTGGTAGTTACTTATTAACTTGACAATAAATGCAAAGATTTTCTGAGAATAATCTTTAATTTCTTTGCCATTTGTAAAAACAACCAAGCACCAGACACCAGAATGCTTAGAGCTGGATTGATTGGCCGGATTGTTCATTTATGATTAAATATATTATTTCTATGAACAACTGTGTGTCTTAACATCAATATTATGAAACAATTTATAAACGTTAATCAACAAGATAGAAGTCCAAGCGTGAGATGATTGAATGATGTGAATTTTTTGTTTTCTTTGTTTGTGTGTTTGTCGCTCAACCGTCATTTTTTGCACACGAGTGCTAATTAGATCGGAACCTACTGTTTAAAGTGGATTCAGAACCACTACAAACATCCATGCCCAAGGTGGGATTGAAACCACGAATTTTTGAACAAAAGGCAAGAGCGCTAACCATTCGCCTGCTAAATCGGCTTAGTGATGTGGAATAAGTTATTGTTAAATTAAAGTTTAAAATTTGGAGTAAAATGCAGGATTTTCTAAGATTTCATAAATAATATTTTTTATTAAGAATGTTTTGCTTAAAATTGCAATGCTGCTAACCACGTATGGTTTAATTACATTGATAAGGATTTAAATTTTGAAGCACAGATCAAGAAGGCAATACATGGTGCATATTTATATTGAGTTATTTAATAACAGCCATTAAATAAAATTACAGAAAAGTAAAATATCTTAAAATTTATATAACCTTAGCGCCAAGAAACACGATAATATCATCTTATTTACTTTAATGTATGGTTTGAAACCTTGGGTGCATTATAATAATATGAATTTTATATTAAATCTGATAAAGAAGCAAATAAGGTATTCAATCTTTGTTATTTTATGAAGTGCAGAATTTATCTAAATCTTAATTAGATGATGGTAATTATTACATTATTAAACATTAATTCTTTCAATTCTATTTTAGTTATTCATCTGTAAAGGTATCAAAATATTAGTTATTAATACATTTATGTAAGTTACGTATATTTTTATCAATACTATTTTATATGCTTCGAATACTTCTTGAAAAAGCTTATACATTTTACATTGTGGCCTTAAGTGACTATTTATGAAATACGACCTTTTAGCACCAATATAAGGAATCACAGAATATTTGTGTTACGGATAGCATAATTGGAGTTTTTTTAAAGTCTTTGAACTCGTGTATATAACATAATATTTGTGCATTTTGCTTTAAGGTTTTTTTGCGGTTTGAGTTCAATCATTCAAAATGTAATTTCGAAATGACAAGTACTATAAAGAGTAGTAGCCAAGGATTTTTTTTTAAATTATGGGACAACTATATAGAAAGTAATAAAAATGAATAACGATGTTATAGTGGGCTTGAGGTATGTGAAGCAGTGAAAATTTTACTTTATTAACATAGTACTTATTCCATACAACATATAGGGCTTATTGTAATAAACTCAATACTGTATGGGTTAAAAAAATACTTTTTTATATACATAGAAAGTTACATCAACTCATCATACTATCAGGAGAAAAGGTTTTACGTCCAATATTTACAAAAGAAACTCCACTTCTTTATCCCAAAGACTTTCAAAGAGTGAAACATCAACAAGACAAAGCTACAAGTGATACTTTGAAAACTACCACTGCATTCCTTGAAAAAATGAAGACTAATTATATTGCATAGTATTGCATATATACCTATTCAACATATTCCTGTGAAGTCCCCTGACATTTTCCACTATTGATCCTGTACCGAGCAACCCCTCAGCACCCTTCCCACCACATGTTAGAAACCTAATCAAAGAAAGAAACAGGTTAAGAAAAATACATAACAACTCTAAAGACCCCGCGGTCAAAAGAAAAAAAATACCCTCAAAGGTAAAATTGCAAGCAAAATCTATGACCACAATAATAAATCCTGGGCCTGTTATCTCCAAAGCCTTGAAACCTCAGACAACTCAATATGGAAAGTAACAAAAAACATCAAGTCCCCCAGAAACGCAATAAAACACCTTATTGGAGAAAATAAAATCGCCTACACCTACATTGAAAAAGCTGAAACTTTAGCAGTAGCCTTTGAGAAACAACTTGCTCCAAACAGCCCACCACCCACCCAGACATCAGACCCTTAATCAATAATTACTCTAGCAACCTGAAAAACTCCACCCCCTCTGAAGTCAAACCATCTGAAATTGTCGAAATCATTAAAAACCTAAAACTCAAAAAAAGCCCCGGACATGATGGAATAACGAACCTTACTATTAAACAACTTCCAATTACTATCATATTAGAAATTACGGATATTATTAATGAAATACTAAAACAAAGCTATTTCCCCAAAGCCTGGAAAAAGGCAATTATCGTCCCCATTCATAAACCGGGAAAAAACCCACATCTCACCACAAATGATAGACCCATTTCCCTGCTCCCAACCATAGGAAAAATCGCTGAAAAGGTTATCTTAAGTAGACTCGAGGAACACGAAAAAACCTTTAATATAATAATCCCACAGCAAATGGGCTTTAGGAAAAAAATGTCAACCTCGCACCAACTACTAAGATTAGCAAAACAAGCCTCCCAAACAATTAACCAATAATTTTTTACGGCAGCACTCTTTCTTGAGATAGCAAAAGCGTTTGACATGGTCTGGTTTGACGGACTAATACTTAAATTAATGAAATATAATTTCCCTCAGACACTTGTCAAACTTATCAACAATTATATCAAAAACAGAATATTCCAAGTCAGAGTAGAAAACTCCCTCTCCGAAGAACATCCCATTAAGTCTGGTGTTCCACAACGTTCCCTCTTAGGAACCTTCCTATTTCTGATCTACATCAATGACATTCCAACCCACCCCCATACATCAACTTGCCTATTCGCTGACGATACAGCTATTATCAGCTCCAACAAAAATTTCGTAAATGTATGCAATAATTTAACAGCACACATTAAAAAACTGGAAATATGGTTTGATACCTGGAATATTAACATTAATCCCGACAAAAGCGTTGCCATGTTATTTATTCGTTCAAGAGCCAACTACCTCCCACTCAAAATTTATAACAAAAGAGGAGCCCCAAAACTAAGTACTTAGGTGTCACTCTTGACAGCAAACTCACGTGGAAACCCCACATAATGGACATCAAACGAAAATTTACTGCCGCAAAAACCAAACTATACCCCCTCATTTCAAGAAATTCTAACCTATCAATTAACAATAAACTTCTGATATACAAAACATTTTTGAGACCAATTATCACTTATGCCTGTTACATATGGGGAGGCACCGCCCCCACTAATCTCAATCATTTAGAAATTGAACAAAACAAAGTGCTAAGACAAATCGCCAACTCTCCCTACTATGTCAGAAATGATCTCATAAGAAAATCACTCAAGATTACAACCCTAAAAAACTTCATCCAAAAACTCTCCTTCAAATTCTATGAGGAATTAAATATATCACCTAACCCTCTAATCAGCAATATACCAACCTATAACATCTATGACAAAGCAAATTTTAATCAACCCAAGGGAGTCCTAAGACTCAACCCCTCCACCAATGGCTAATTAATAGACAAACAAACAGACCTATCGACACACATATTCTCTGGTTCAGATGCAAATAAACAAATAAAAATTATGGAACTATGCAGGACCAAACTGTACTTACAGTCTGTCCAAAATCCTCTTGAAATTGTATATATATATATATATATATATATATATATATATATATATATATATATATATATATATATATATATATATATATATATATATATATATATTCCTTTTTATATATTTTACTAACCCATATTTCCTAGATTGTAACCAGATATCCTGTTTTTGTATTCCAATAAAGAAAAGGTAGAACAATACTAAATTGAAACAATATAATATAGCATATTTTCCAATGTTCAAGTCTCACCCATTTAAATCACCATTAATTTGAAATGTAATTGTACATCTTAGTGCTTTCCCCTAACAACTATTATTCCAGATGAAACTTATATGTTAATATAATATTCTCATGCGTAGAGATAATTATGTAAAAGCTGCCCTTATGCCTCCTACAAACTTTAAACTAGAGTCAGCGGGCATCTGCCTGGAAACTCACACTCAAGTCTTGCTGACGAAATAGGATTTCCACTATGGACTATTGTGCCTTTGGTCTCTTGAAAAGAGCTCTTTCTAAACGCAAACCGACCACGATGGATGGACTCTGGAAAGTAGTGGATGAGGAATGGAAATCAATACCCCTGGAAATTTTATGAAAAGCTCTTCTATCATGGAAATCATGATGCAGACATACAGTCCAGAAAAAAGGCTATCAGGTCGAGCATTTAAAAAATAGTCTTTAAATTTTAAATATTAATTAAACGGCCCCAAAATCGTTCTAAAAATGTGTTAATACCCTCTGTTCTTTTGCAGGCATTTAATATTTCGTATTAAAATTATTTTGAATAATTCATTAAATTTTTCTTAAACATTAACGATTATGTATTTTGGGATTATTATACTTTATTTCACGTTTTACACACTTTTGTTTTCAAAAACACTATTCTATTCCCATCGTTCATATTTGTATTTTTGGATACTTTAAACAATGAATAGAAGGTGCGATCCACAAAATGATTTTACTTGTACTGATTGCGTTGCATACCCCCACTTAAAAGGTATATTCTTCACAATAAACAAGAACAGAAAAAGTTGTCAATGAACGGTCCTGTTAATAACCAACGCCAAATTTCACAATATGGGATTTTAACTTTAGAACCAATTCGGGGCACTTGAAAAAGGTTATTAAAAAGTTCCTGTGCATAGAAAGTAACACACAATTTCTCCATTTATTTACTAATCCATTTACTTAATAAAACACGTATAGCTATGGAAAATTGCCAAAAAGCAATATTCCACGATAGCACATACACGTCTACATTTGCATTCTCGGCTCCATAAAAACCATTAAAATCTATATACAATATGTTTTATTTTAAGAACTGATATAAATATTTTTTTTACTCGTACACTTTGTAATTAAATGCGATCAAATATAAACTCTTTCAAATGCCTGTGATAAATTTACAAAATTCTGATCAAACTGTTTTACAAATTTCCCACAGTAGAATAAATTAAATATTCTCTATACAAACAAGGAATAATAGACGTAATCAAGTATCACTGAAGTTGATATTAATTATTTCGTATGCATAATTAACATTTTCCACACTTTTTCTAATATTGATCTAATGTTTATTTATTTCTGACTTGATTTAACATCTTTCTTTTAGTGAATTGTAATAGAAATTTACACATTAATACATAATTTTTTTCTCTGAAGAGCAAGATAATACATGTTTGCTTGTTTAAATATTTTGCTAAAGAAGAAAGGACATCTGTTCAATTTCTCAGGAAAGGCATGTCTAACATGAAGATTTTTATCGCAGATTAACAAGTTGATACGAAATATGCGTGATCATAAGAATTTGTGCATTTATGTTATCTAGAAGATTAAAAGAATCTGAAGAAATACGGAATGTACTAGTGTTGGATTGTGTAGGTTTTTCAAAGAATTTTTTCGATATTTTACTCGAAAAATAATTTATAAGCACCTTATATGTTCAGTAAGCTTCTTTGATAGTCGAAGAAAGATGAAAAAATAGAAAGTTTCTTAAATAACAAGATAGAAAGTTAAAAATAATGAGGTAATAAATCAACAAAATATATAAGAGAAGTTTAAAAATAAGAAGTTTAAGAAGAAGAATAAAATAA
This sequence comes from Latrodectus hesperus, assembly GCA_037975125.1. Classification (NCBI taxonomy): domain Eukaryota; kingdom Metazoa; phylum Arthropoda; class Arachnida; order Araneae; family Theridiidae; genus Latrodectus; species Latrodectus hesperus. The sequence continues at coordinate 136,216 of JAJQOW010000212.1, forward strand.
ATCTAAGGTTTATTATGATAAATAATCTTCGAGTCACAGTTGTTATCCCTAATCTAAGTTAGTTTTTTATTTATTTTATAATTATGACACGAATAGATAAAAAAAAGGCTTTGCTCGGACTGAAATATGTTAATATAAAAATTTTATGTTAAATCTGTACTATATATTCTGAGGATAACTATACAGTGGTGTACATTTTCCATTGCGTAATTTACATTGAAAAACGGGCATAATAAATTATGAACATCGATTCAAAAACATGATGATTTAGATAGAACTGTATTTTTAACTGAATTTGAAGGAAATTCATTTGCTTTTAGTTGCTTAGAACTAAGCCTTAACGAAGGCCGATAAAAATGTATATAAACTGCCCATCAGATATTTTTCTTTCAATCGATATTTCAGATATTTAAAATAACTTCATTTCTTTCCAATATTGAAGTTTTCTTTTGAACAAAACAGATTGCAAAGTTCTAAATTAAAAGCCTTTAAGTGATTTGTGACGAATGTTGAGCATATTGTTCAGTAATATGTAGTGGATAATTTCCAGGAAAATTTTACATGAGAGATTATTCATGCATTTCTATAAGATAATTTCCAGATATCCATCAGATATTTTTCCTTAAATCGATTTTTCGAATAATTAAAATAACTTCATTTTTTCTTACGGAATTTTGTTTGAATAAAATGGATTGTAAGGTTCCAAATTAAAAGCCTTTAAATTATTTTTGACAAGTATTGAGAATATTATTCATTAATATGTAGTGAATGATTTCCAGGGAGAAAATTTTACACGAGAGATTATTCATGCATTTCTATCAGATATTTTTCAGATATCCATCAGATATTTTTCATTAAATCGATCTTTTGAATAATTACTTTATTTCTTTTTTTATAGATTTTTTCCAATAAAGCGGATTGTAAGGTTCTATATGAAAAGCCTTTAAATGATTTGTGATGAATATTGAGCATATCATTCAGCAAAATGTAGTGGATAATTTCCAGGAAGAAAATTTTACACTGGACATTATTCATGCACTTCTAATGCTAATATATTTAATCAGTAGGATGATTTGTTATTTTCCAATGGAAGAAACAGAAAAAAATAAACACTTAATTGCCCACCATATAATTATATGCGAAATGCAACAAACCAATTAAATAAATTAATTAGTGTTATATCTGTTCCTTTTCATGAGAAAACTGATTTCTTTTGACCAAACACTCCTTTTTAATTTATAACATTATGAAAAATGAATACTAATATTTTTGCACTTAAATATTATCTTTGCCCTAGTAATTATAAAATTATCTAAAACTGTAACCAAGTGAGTAGCCTAGAAATCACTGGGGATAACAGCTCTTATGAAATTTTAAATGTGATATGGCAGCTGAGACAGAGCTGTGTGGATAACAGAATTTTCAAAGTGAAATGCGGCACCTCGCGCAACAAGGATACAGAAAGAGAAAATTTTGGAGAAAATTACGGTACCTGTTTTAGGACGATTGATAAAAGGGATGCATTGGTAAAGATTCAAATCCAAACTAGTTGGGGTAAAAAAGAGTTTATTTTTCCAGAACGAGGAATCTCCGAATAGAAGGGTCAGTTTTACTTTTAGTTATACTTTTGACCAATGTCAAGATTAATCCAGAACGATTTAAAATTTGTTATTTTTTGTAGTGGAACAATTAAATTGGGTTAGTGCTTTAAATCAAGTGAATTTTTAACTGAAAAAATCTCTCTGCAGAAAGCGCATCTGGGTTTTTAGTTTCCTAGGCAAGTATTGTTTGAATTCATTCCAAGGCGAAAGCCTCCAAGAACTCTAATGATCTCTTGGAAGAAAATTAAGGCTTTCTCTTGAATTATGGATCTTCAGAGATTATCCTTAATCAACATAAGCATGGCGTCATTTAAGAGTTTTTCCTTCTCTAGAAACATTACGTAAGGACTGATTTTTATTTTTTCAAATTATCGAGTACATTTTTAATGGTCATAATAAGTGATTCATTGAAAAAAAATATCAATGGAAAATATAACCGCGCTATGGGTTTCAAGAAGAATATGTCAAGTGCAACTCTCTCTTGCTCCGCCATGATGTTTAAAGACACCGTGTCCCTTCCTGGCATGGTTGGACAAGTTTTATTTATGTGACTTTCATGTTAAATTATTATTAGCATGCTGGGTTTTTTTATACCGGATATTAGTTCGAATGCAGTCAAGCTCAAGAAATCCTGTACTCTCCTTCCTTCTTCATTCGTGTCAGAATATAACACTGGAGAATGAAGATTAAAATTTTTCTACAAAAATAGAATATTTTAAGCGATTAATATAGGAGAAGACAAAATGATTACAAGGAGGGAATAGTAATAAAACTTTAATACTTAAAGATTTACAAATCACTATTTCGTAATTTAAACTATAAACACACACAGGGTTAGGAAACTTTAATATTTAGATTTTGTGATGTCTCCTTTATAATACGGTATATCTTTGTGAAATACTAGATTGGAGTCAAATTATATATTTGTAAATAGAAATTAATTTTCTTTTTTAAGTTCTTTCTTCCATACATTAATTAAAATTTAAAAGTATCCACGTAATTTTATAAATTTTCTAGAGGCATAGTGTAAGGTTTAGACTTACATAATATGTTGGTTTTTTCCTTTATTTATATTTCTATAATACGGTTGATTTCATCCAGGTAGATAATATGGACTAAAACATTTCGTAATTCTTACATAAAACACTTTAAAACATTGTAATAATTCCAATTTGAAAATAGTAAGGCAAAACAATCCTCAACTAACAATTACATCTTATACTTCATCTTTTGTGCTAGAGAACTGGTTCCATATGAAACCATTTCTCCGAATATGAAAATAAAAAAAATGTTTTTCTTAACAGTCAAAAATCTATTAAAATATTTTATATACGAAAATTTCTTATTTAAAATTTGGTAGTTACTTATTAACTTGACAATAAATGCGAAGATTTTCTGAGAATAATCTTTAATTTCTTTGCCATTTGTTAAAACAACAAAGCACCAGACACCAGAATGCTTAGAGCTGGATTGATTAACCGGATTGTTCATTAATGATTAAGTATATTATTTCTATGAATAACTGTGTGTCTTAACATCAACATTATCAAACAATTTATAAACGTATATCAACAAGATACAAGTCCAAGCGTGAGATGATTGAATGATGTGGATTTTTTGTTTTCTTTGTTTGTGTGTTTGTCGCTCAACCGTCATTTTTTGCACACGAATGCTAATTAGATCGGAACCTACTGTTTAAAGTGGATTCAGAACCACTACAAACATCCATGCCCAAGGTTGAGTCAAACCACGAATTGTTGAACAAAAGGCAAGAGCGCTAACCATTCGCCTACTAAATCGATTTAGTGATGTGGAATAAGTTATTGCTAAATTAAAGTTTAAAATTTGGAGTAAAATGCAGGATTTTCTAAGATTTCATAAGATTCTAAGATTTTATAAATAATATTTTTTATTAAGAATGTTTTGCTTAAAATTGCAATGCTGTTAACCACGTATGGTTTAATTACATTGATAAGGATTTAAATTTTGAAGCACAGATCAAGAAGGCAATACATGGTGCATATTTATATTGAGGTATTTAATAACAGCCATTAAATAAAATTACAGAAAAGTAAAATATCTTAAAATTTATATAACCTTAGCGCCAAGAAACACGATAATATCATCTTAATTACTTTAATGTATGGTTTGAAACCTTGGGTGCATTATAATAATATGAATTTTATATTAATTCTGATAAAGAAGCAAATAAGGTATTCAATCTTTGTTATTTTATGAAGTGCAGAATTTATCTAAATCTTAATTAAGATGATGGTAATTATTACATTATTAAACATTAATTCTTTCACTTCAATTTTAGTTATACATGTGTAAAGGTATCAAAATATTAGTTATTAATACATTTATGTAAATTACGTATATTTTTATCAATACTATTTTACATGCTTCGAATACTTCTTGAAAAAGCTTAAGGAAAAGGATTTAATAAAAATCAATAAAATATTTATAAAATTAATGAGAAAATATTTGTCTCAATAATTGGAAGGTAAAACCTGGAAAATTTGTAAATTAGTTGTAAGGACTAAATGAAAAATTTTTACATATAAAGTAAATTAAATAATTGAATGTGATCCTAGCTTAAATTTTAAATATAAATGAATTTTAAACACAGGAATCTTTTATAGAAGTTTGAAAAATAATTATAATAAAGCGTTTGGGAACTTTCAGCAACTTACGCCTTAAAGAATTGATTAAAATAAAACCAATAAATACTCTGTAAAATATATAAATTAAAGCTGTGTTCAAAATAATTAGAAATATTTATCAAATATACAAAAAATGTCTTACTTACTAGTTATATAGAATTTATAAAATAAATTCTTGTTTCGTATTGTTATGTTTGCATGCAATAAATTTATATTTTCTCAATGTATGCAATCAATAGATGTATTTCCCGAAATAATTCTCTTAAAATTCAAGTCATTGCAAATGAAATGTTTTATTGTTCACCTTTCTAAGAGATTAGCAAATGCTTGCTCCTGTGCTTTATATATTATTAATTGAAAAAATACCTGAATAATATTTTAAATAGAATTCTTGAGTCGAACATGAAGATTAATGAAAAGAGATATTAATGTAATTCCTAAATTTCTAATTTATTTCTTCGAACACCAACTATCAATAGATACACAAAACATTATCACTAAGTTAATTCATCCAATAATTTTGTTGTTGATTGCGCATTTTATTTATATGAGGTATAACTAGCTGCGTTATCTTCTTGGAAACAATTTGTCCAGTATACAGAATGTACTAAAGAGAGTGTGGTCTTTAAATACGATCTTTGGCACTTATATAAAGAAATAAAGAAAATTGAATTTAAAGTTACATAATGGCTGCCTTTTTTCTGAGTTATTTGAATGTTGTGTTGTTATAGATAATTTAAATTTTGATATTTGTGACAGATTCTTTATGAATTTCATTCAAATATTTTCTTTTCTTTCTTTCTTGTGCTTCTTACGTCAAACATGCCAAATGTTCCTTCGGAATAGAATCAATTATTAAGAAATGTATCCAACATTTTTAAGGTTCTTGTATATTATAAAAAAAGAATTATATTTTCTTGTACTCAAGAACTTTGTTATCTCACCCGTTGCACATTGAAATGAATGTAGAGTCAATTGCATAATATGTATAGCAGTATGTGAAACAGAAATAGTTTGTTTAATATACGCTTAAGCCAAAGTATAATATACCTGACATCGACTTCCGTTATTTTAAGTGAAAAAGTCAACAAAACCGATAACAATGTTTGGTCACACAATCATAGAAGCATGATATATTGATAACTAATATAAACCAAAACTTCATTGAGAATATTTGGGAATGCATCTTTAACGAAAGAAATATTTTTAAAATAAGACTTCAGCAGTTAAACGTTACTTGTTACTTTTGGGATGGTATTAACTACTGGAGAAATATTCGGAGATATTCTCAGAGTAGTTTACTCCATACTTGGGAATACGTGTTATTTAAATCACGTAATTTATATAACATGTTTCTAAATACCCCATCAGCATTTGAATATCTCTGCTTTCTATGTAATATTATTTAACATGTTTGAACTATCAAAATCACAGTTTTCTTGTAAAATTTAAGTTTGTATATTGCATACCATGTAATATATAACTGTAAAATTTTAGTTTATTATTTCCTTGATGATTTTTGGAAGAATTAAAATTAAGAACTTTTCAAACCTTTTTAAAATGCATCTCAGTATCGCATTTGAAGAAAAATTTAATAGGAAATAATGATAAATTTCTGAACTGCAAAAACTTCATTAGTTCATAAATACTTTTACGAAAATTAATATAGCATTGTTTTAAGCGCGTAGGAAACAAAAATATTGTTTCGACAAAGTTGTCCTTTGGTATTTTAAGAAGTAATAATTTTTGAAGAAATAATTTAATAAGAGTTAGCATAATTTTTCACATAAAGTTTCTTGCTCATTGTGTGTAACTGTTTCGATGAGTTTTAGCATAAAAGTTGGTCTAGAAGCCAAAAAAAATATTAAAACAGGATATAATAAAAATGTTAGAAATACACCATACACTTTAAATGTATGTTAAAAAATGTTTTTTTCTTCTTTAAAATTTTCTGCTAAATGATTACTCGAATCATCCATATCAAAAAGCACTGTATTATTAAAATGTGCTCTATATTATTAAAAACTTCATAAAAGGAAAAGTTGTCGTAAATAAAATTAATTCGCTTAAAGACATGAATGTGAAAGAAAATGCTTGATTTATAATATTAAAATTGACTAAAATAATCAAACTGAAATAAAAAGCCTTATAATGTTCATCATCTGATAAATAAATCTGATATGATACAAGAAGCATATTCAATGTGCAATTCTTCTGAGTGAAAAATAATATTTTTAAAAATTGACGCATTTCTAATGAATTCTAAACATTCTAAAATTCATTTGTTCCATAGAGATTGTGTTTCTGTAATATATAATTCGTGATTTATAATTGAATCTTTAAATTTGGTCATACATGTAACTTATGTAAGCAATGATTTCGAACATATGTGGCATTTTTAATTTGTTCATAATTTTGAAAGTTTTCTTTATATAAAACACTGAAAATAACTTTTATAAGGAAATTTTTGGCTCAATTATTTATGGTGCTAAAATTGAAGGAATAAAATTCATTATAGTCATTATCACAGTTTTCATGGCTGATATGCTCATGCTATAATCGCCCTGTTCATATTTTGTTGGAAATGTGTTCTTTAAAACTGATAATCGTACTACGAAATTCAATTGATAATTTCAAATTAATGGCTTGTCTGGATGATTAGCTGGATATGCATATGTAAAATGACAAGTTATTGCTAATCAATGCTTTAAATTTTTTTATGAGAGGCTTACAACTAAGCATTCATGTAATTTACATATTAAGGACATTGTTTACTAGTATTCATTTAAAAGGGATTTCTGAATTATTAATAAAAAGAGATTTAAAGAATAATCTTATTTTTTAAATCACTTTTCTTAAAACATTCATAACTAAAATCTCTAAAAATTAGATTGATTCTCCTAATTGTTCTGTTGTTGATAATGCATATTGTATCTATGAGTAATCGGGTATAATTATAAATGTTGGAAAACATATTACAAACTTAAATAGAATTGATGGAGGTTTAAATCCAAGAAAACAGAATAGTGTAAAATAAACTGTTAATGAAACATAGCTAAAATTTTGGGGTGCAATGCAAACTTTAAAGTTAAATACAAATTCATTTCTTCAGACGGTTTAACCCAACAATGTAATGCTGCAGAATATGTTGATAAAAAAATGTATTAATTTCTGATTTACTTTTGAATAACTGATGCTTACAAGGTTTGAAATTGTGAAGTATGAGCGATGCGAATATACGTCACACAATAGATAATTAATAATTTTAGCTTCTTATCTTATATGCAGTAAAAGAAACAAAAGTTTAAAAAAATCTTCAAAACTAGCTTCTTTATGAAATTACCAGTATAAAATGTATTAGTATCCGATTGTATTAAACATTGATTGTCCCTTTTGGAGTTTTTACCGAAGTAATTTACTCTATGTTTTTGAGTAAGTTTAATTGTTATGATGTTACTTTATACCACTCGTTACCAAACATCTTATTAGAATTTAAATTAACCTTTTTTGATATTATATCGCTTAGATTGCATGAGCTCTCTTACACAGCAGTGCTCCTCTACAAATTTAATATCAATATCGTATATCCTTCTTTTTTTTTAATTACGTCCTTATATTAGCTCTCTCGAGCACCATAAGTCTTGCAGTCCAATAGAGAAGTGAAGCTTCTCCAGAAGAGGATTAGGGGAAAAGACTGCAAGAGAGCGACGAAGGCTGTAACAGATTTAGTGTTATCCAGGGTGCACCACGTGGAGGCCTGTTACACTACACCCCATATCGTATATCCTAAACATATACATGATCGAATATTTAGAGTTTTTGTTTAACTAGTGAATATTGCTTGAATTTAACTATAGAAACTAAAATAAATATATCACTTATTAAAAACCTAACTGAAATTTTAAGGAAAAGTATTAATGAAAAATATAATTTTTAGGACGAACAGAAAACACTTTCTGAACGCAAATTATTTTCACGTCTAATAAACAGCGCCATGATACAGTGTTAGAATCATGGCGCTGTTTATACGTGGGTATATTTAAAGATAAATTGTTAAAGTTAATTTTTACTTAATTGTGTGCTTAATTTGGTTAATTTACGTAAATTAATTATTATAGAGGAAATTTGCGATTGTAATATTTCTTTCGTCACATTTTTCGGAATTTGCTAAGATGTTAAACGAAGAAAAACAGCTTCATGCAAATTTCATATCCAGATCGTAACATATCAAATCATGCCGTTTTTGTAAATTGGATTAAAAGAACTCTTGCAGAATTGATTGCAGAAAAAATAGGTATAGATAAACCTATACTGCAATGTCATTTATGAAGGCAATGTGAAAAGTATTCTAGATGACTCCTTTCACACATTTAACATTACCTTACGTTAAAGATGAAAAAATTCCTGCTACTTTAAAAATTATTATAAATTACACGTCCTTATGTAATATCAAAGTTGTGCTTCTATATTTAATTTTTCACAGACGACAATAATCTAGAATTATTATAAGTTAATTTTGTAATATTTTACTGATATGTACACAAGAAAAAACTTATTCTGCTTGTCCATGAAGTTTTTGTCTAAAGTTGAATTAAGGAATGTTGCAAAGAAATCAATCAGTATATCACAAGAAACTACATTCTGACTATCTTAAAAGAATCTGTTTCATCCCAAAATTTGAATTAAAGTTAAAAATTAATTTAAAACTTTATTTATACTTATTTTTAAATTTATGGTAAATATGTTTCTGCAAAAGTATATTCAATTCAATAAAAGAAATTTCAATTGAAAAAAAATAACTACTCATGAAAATTAACTATTCAAGTAAGAAAATGTTATTTTCATGCATTTTATGAATTATTTGATACCTTTTCACTTGATATAAGCAGAATAATTCACATAGTGGGGAGGAATGTAGCACTTCCAACATAGCTAGGGTAACAATAAATAACTTATCAAGAGTTAATATAATTTCTAACATCATTTTCTTTAAAAATATATACATGTACTCTTTTCAAACGGATGTAGATATCAGAAACTAAGATTAATAGTTCCTAAAATCTATATACATTGAACTGCTGGGAAAACCTACAGCTTGTTAATTTACAAATAAGCTAAATTATAAGATTTTTAAATTTAATACAATGAAAGTGTATCATTATACATCAAACATTACTCATTTTGGACATATGGTAGTTTTTATAATATTATAAAATATTAACCTTTATCAACTCAGCCATTTTAAATTCGTAAATTAAATGTATGCCTGTTTTGTTAATTCTTAAGCTGATTTTCGAAATGTTTTCGCATGTTTCTGCAAAAATTGAAGATACAAATAATAATAAATAATAAATAAATAATTAATCGTCACCAAATTTATAAAACAGTATTGTGGACACTAAGAACAAAACAACAGATAAAATTCCTATTAGCTGTTGTTTTGATTTTGTTGAGAATTTCAGATATATTCAAATAGGCTATGTGAACAAAGAATGCAATGTGTTTTTAGAAGAGTGTGTCTCGAATTTTAATATAGTCCAATGAAGCTTATTTAAAAGCTGCTCACCATTCGTCTAAGATGTAAGAAACATTAAACGGGAAACGTTATATAAGGAATATTTTTGATGTTTTTAATATTTTTTATGAGATATTTGTGAGTACTTTTATGAGTACTAATGAAATGCCTTTAAACTGTCACTGTCTAAAGAAAGAAATTTTAAATATTTCTAGCTTCAAGTAAATAAAATTAAGGTCCTACAAATTTCAGTTTGTTGCAAAGAACATTTAAATTGAGCAGAAAATTATTTGAAAAACAAAAGAATTATTAAAGTAGATTCGGTACAATTTTTCAGATCTTTCAAGCATATAAACAGCTTTCAAAGAAGATGCTGCTAATGGTTTGAACTTATATTTTAATATATAATTTAATGTAGAAAATACATGATACAGACTTACTCACATTAAAATGTATTTGTATGACTTTAAAAATATATTTACGGTTGTAAAGTGTAAGTTGTATTCCAAATAGTATGCACTCTATTTTCAACAACATTTTAATTAACATTTCTTTTGTTCAGAACATTAAGACAATATGTTAATTTTTTTAAAAAAAATTAAACGTGTTAGTAAAACGACAAAGATTTCATTGCGGTTGACACAAGGATAATCATTTTGTCATTCATGCAAAATTATCATAAAAAAGTTCTAAATGTGAATAATCTTCCAAACTAAAAAATGTCTTGGTCCCCATATATCTGAAATAAGGAATCAGTAATGATTGATGAAAAAGACTTACGAATATTTTACCCAGAATTCCTTTCATTATTTATTGTGAAAATTAATAAAGCTCTCTGATTTAAAGAAATGTCAAATCTTGGATTTAGGTAATTTTTTAAAGGTCATCGAAATTCGACACTAGTACTTCAGATACAGGAGTATTCAGTTTACAAAATTTGAGGTATGCATATTATTTCTCCAGAATAAAATGTCTGGCCATCTAATCAGAAAATATACTCCTGGAAAAAAAACAGCAGATGGGAATCCTATGTTAATGATGACAGGATTCCGATGAATAAGTTATGAAAAAAATAAAATAAAAGAGAGTTGCTGATTTTTTTAAAACAAAATTGAAATAAATTCCTGCCAAATGATTCGTGTAAGCATGAATCGATTGTAAGAACAAACAAGAACATTTGAAACTATCAGACACATCAAGATGTCATCTTCGGTCAAATACAGAGGGTGTTAACACATTTTTAGAACGATTTTGATTAAGAATTTTAAAAAAGAAAATGTTTTGAAATAAAAATTTTTGGCAACAGCTTATTTTTTGAAATGAGAAATATCTTCTGCTACTTTTAAATTTATTGTTCTTTCAAAATGTAGAATGTAAACAAGCTGTGGATTGAGGGATATGTTTTTGCACTTTACGAAGAGAAATATTCTTTTTCCAGGATTCAAAAACGTTGTGAAATGCATGGTATTAAAATTTCTATATGCAAAATGAGCAACATTTTTAATCGGACAGGTAAAAACCGTCAATCATTATTTCAACATGGAAAGAAGACTCTAAACGAGTATCCGTAAAAAGTGCGTACTGTTTCAAATGTTCCTAAAGTGAAATTGCTGGTAACAAGAGAAAATCCATCAACACAGAAATCAATTTCAAAGTCTTTAGATACATCTGTATCAACAATAAAAAAAATAATAAATCAAGATTTACAACTTAAAAAAGCTAAAAACCATAATGTTCACCAGCTTTTGCCGAGGCATGTGGCTCAACGCAAAACATTTTGTAGAATCCTGTATGAAAACCATTTAGCAAGAGATAAATGGAAATACATTGTGACCCTTGATGAAGCATGGGTTTACCTAAATTACTGCAACAGAAAGATCTATTTACTATAGGAAACGAGGAGAAACAAATTTACAAACATCGTTACATCAATCTAACGAAAGTTTCAGTAAGGGGTTTATGATAGTCGCAGGTTTCTCCAACAATGGGAAATTAAAAATAAAAAGAATCCAAAAAATTGTTAAAATCAACTCATCATACTATCAGGAGAAGGTTTTAAGTCCAATATTTACAGAAGAAATTCCACTTCTTTATCCCAAAGACTTTCAAAGAGTGAAACTTCATCAAGACAAAGCCGCAAGTCATACTTCGAAAACTACCGCTGCATTCCTTGAAAAAATGAAGACTAATACAAGTATTGCATATATACCTTTTCAACATATTCCTGTGAAATCCCCTGACGTTTCACCTATGGACTATTGTGCCTTTAGTCTGTTAAAAAGAGCTCTTTCTAAACGCAAACCCACCACAATGGATAGACTCTGGAAAGTAGTGGAAGAGGGATGGAAAGCAATACCCCTGGAAATTTTACGAAAAGCTCTTATATCATGGAAATCACGATGTAGACTTATAGTCCAGAAAGAAAGCTATCAGATCGAACATTTAAAAAAATAGTCTTTACATTTTAAACATTAATTAAACGGCCCCAAAATCGTTCTAAAAATGTGTTAACACCCTCTGTAGTTAGTGGAGCGTAAATGTCAAATAAAGAATCCATGAAATGTTTAATCTAATCAAACTTTGCAAATGTTAGAAGAATTTGACAATAAACAAAAATAGTGTTGTAGTTATATTAAGCATCAGCGGAAGTGATGAAGTAGGGAATATAAATAAAATAGCATCATTCTTACACGAAAATTCAATAAGTTTCAAAGAATCTGATTTCATCTCGTATAATTTAACAGACGCGGATATATTAACATTGCTTTTGAGAAAGTCAAAAGAAGTATTTAGTTTTATTTCTGTCGATGAATAATTAAGAATTACTTTAAATAAATTAATCAAACAGTTTTTATACGTATCCAAATAATACCGAGAGCATATTGTGAAATGAATTTTTAATATGTTGAAAATTATGACATTTATTTAAGACAAGAATGGAAGATACTTTGTACAAATGATATGAAAAAAGATATAATTTTCTATAATAAAAAGAATTCTTGAAAAATACGGGTTACGAAAATCTATTCCCATTAAATTTTATTTTGGTGGTTTTTAATGTCGTATTAATGTTAGGAATTGAAATGTTTACTTCTTATTTAAACATAATAATGACAATAATTTGATACATGATTCTAAATCTAACATTTGAAGGATTCTTTTTTATAATGACTGAAAATCACGCTACAATTTTTATACTCATAATTTGGACTTTATTAGATTATAATTTGTATTATATTTGAATATTTCTAATAGTTAATGGACATATACTTTATATTATGGAACAAATACTATACGCACTACTAAGCAATTATTCATATTTCACATTCATATTTAATTTAAAGCGAATTTATCTCTCATGATGAGTTTAGATGACGTCAATAATTTAGTTTGACATCTTTGAAATTTAATGCAGTTGCTTTCAAAATTATTATCATCTAATAGGCTTTAGGAAGTACATTGTTAAATGATGAATACGCATATTTGCTCAAAAAGGCTTACTTATTTTTAAATTATAGAATTTAAAAATAAATATTTTTTGGATATACAAAATAATAACTTTCTGGACTTATTTGAGCTGGTATGCGTATTCAACAATTAATAATGTACTTCCTTAATTTCATTAAAAGAAGGGAAATGAAATGAAAATGAGTAGACAGTACAATTGACAGTATTTACTTAAATTTTTTTATCCAACGCCGAGACAGCGGCCTTATCGGCCAGGAGTCCTCTGGCAGCCCAATAAAAATTAGCCTTATTGTGGAAATTGCCAGGTAAACAGTTCATAAGAGAATGCGCAGGACAGCTTGGCAAATGAATAAAATCCATAAAAGCTCCTGAAGGACACAGAGTACAGTAGGGCATATTTACATTTACTTAAATTTAACAATATTTTCACTAAGTATGCTACCCCTTTAATTTGATTGTAAAATTTCTTTTCATTATTATTCAAAACAGTATTTATTGTAAATAAATATTTTCCCCATAATATTTAAAAATATTAATTCATTTCATTTGATTTGCAAACATAGTATGTAAAACGAACTAAAATTTATTTTTCAAAATAAAAATGTTTAAATAATTTTGTTTAGTAAATAAATATCGATTACATATTTCCCTGGATTTATACTTGAAATTACTTAATAGATAAATTTCATGTACAAGTATTTCACGAATATAATTTTTGAGATAAATGTTTTTTATTATAAAGTTTTCCTATGGACTTTTATTTAAAAAAAGAAAATATATAAGAAGATCTTGAATAATTAGCATTAGAATCTAATTTTTGCTCTTATTTTAAAAAACTAATTAATGAGTGATTTCACGAATTTCTAATTTTACCTTGGTAAACGACGCTTTGTTCGATTATGATATATTCGATATCATATAATGAACCTATATTTAAAAAAAATGCATTTTCTTAGAAGCTTTTGAATTTTCTCATGAAGTGTTGGTAAGAGGTAGATGAAATGAATGGTATGCCAAAAATACATGTATTAAATTATATTTTATTTCCTTTTCACAATAGGAGAAAAATTTTAAATAAAAATAATTTATGCCAAAATCAAGTGCCTTTAATTTTGTATATTCTAATCTCATTCAGTAATGACTGTAAATATAAATAGTTATCAAGCAATAAACTAAATACCGACTAACAATTATCCCGTGTGTTTGTGTTTGTGTGTGTGAAGATTGGAGAATTTATTAACTTTGTCTTGTGTGGTAAAATTACTTTAAGGTTCTTCTGCTCCCACTTCTCTTTTACATACAGATACACAATTGAGTACAGTAAAAAGTAAAATAATAACCAGTATTTAACATTTGATTTCTGTTTATTTTTACTATATTATTTTAGGCAACAATATAGTTAAAAATAATGATTCAAAAGGGATGTTTTCTACTATTAAGCAGTTGGTGCCAACATCAAAAATAACAGAAAAATAAATTATAGATATAAACCTGGAGCCAATAAGCTTAAGGCTGATATATTTCTTGAGTACCAATAAACACAGCCAGGAAACTAATCTCAGTAATTTAGCAATAAAATATGAAACCTATGTGGATAATTCGATAAATGTAAGTCTAAAATTTTTTCTACTAACGAATGTAGATCTTGTTTTTTTTAAAAAAAATCTCCATAATAAAAAGAGAACAACATTGAACGAATATAACAAATGCGTTAAAAAGTATTTTTATAAAAAAAACTTCTTTTAAATTTTAGTAGTTATATAGAATTCATAAAAATAGAACATGTTTTGCTTGAAAGTTGAGACCAGGAAATATTCATATTAGCATCATCTATAGATTCCTGATACATACTATTCATTAAAAATTAAAATTATTGCCGAAGAATATTTTTATATTTTCTTTTTTCCTGAAGATCGTCTAATCATGCTTTCATAGCTTACGAATATATTCTTGACTTCAAAAATGGGAAACATATTTCTGATATTAATAGAATGAAGTAAAACACCTACTCTTATATGTCAGAATGATGAGGGATGAATTTTTGGCAAATTGTACATTAAAATTTGGAATATTTGTTATATGTTTAAAGAAATATGGGAAATAATTTCTCTTAAAATGTTGACTTTATAATGCAACTGACTGCCGATAATGATATGAAATACCATTAATAGGGTTTGAAATTGTGAACTAAAAAATACCAATGTTGAATGCATGGCTTGCGACAAATATTTAGTGTCCACATAACAGTATATATTATTTTAGATATATTTGTTTACTCTTGCTTTAAAAATATTCATTTGTAAAATACTTTTAGCATTAGAATCATTATGGCGAGAGATATACTAATAGCTAAACACAAAGACACCAATATATGGTGTTGGAATTTTTGGTAAATTGTTATAAAGAGTAGAATAAATATTAAGCAGAACCTTATCAAATTTAACATTACAGTCTTGATTAGCATAAGAATTTTATTGAATTTTTAATATGTTGTTAGAAATAGTTACTTAACAGACACTTATTTTTGTTTTCTAAATGGATACGCAAATATGTGAAGCAATGAAGAAATCAAGACATTTATTAATCAATTAATTATTTTTTACGTATATTAAATATATGAACAGTAAACGTTTCTAACTATTTATCGATCCTTTTCGAAATTTAAATTCAAATATTTAGAATGTTCAAAAGTGAAATTTTAGTTTTCCTTTAACGTTCAACAAACGCTATAAATAATTGCAAGAATACAACTTCATAAAAATACAGACCTAGTGTATTCTTACTTAGTAAACGATATTTCAGTAAACATTTGATTTAAAGACTTTGAATTTTATCTAATACTTTACGCTGTTTGACTTAAATTGTTTCCTTTCTTCCAGTAATTCTGATTTCGAACATTCAAATGT
Organism: Latrodectus hesperus; assembly: GCA_037975125.1. NCBI lineage: Eukaryota > Metazoa > Arthropoda > Arachnida > Araneae > Theridiidae > Latrodectus > Latrodectus hesperus. Next base: position 152,372 of record JAJQOW010000212.1, read on the forward strand.
CTTTCCCAAATGACAGACAGATCAATGATTCCCTCAATATTTTCAAGATTATTAAAAAACCTATATGAAGCAGTAAAAAATGAAAAGACATACTTTGTTTGAGCTTCAAATGAATATTATCTTTTCTCATTTCAAATGAATAATGATATACTTTCCCTTAATAAGAATAAAAATGAGAGGTGTGCATAATAACACAGAAAACCAAAAAGTCTACTTATAATCTATTTTGAGACAAAAATAACATTTTAGAAACATATTTACATTACGATTTATTTCATTATCTTTTTGACACTTAGTATTTGCTCTGATTAATTCTGATATATATATATAAACTCGTGTCCCTAAATTAAGGATAATGCAAGTTCAGGCAAAGAAAGAAACAGAAGCAAAACAACTAACATGTGACATACTGGTAAAGTCTATTTATTAAACGAAGGTATAGAGCAAAAGCAGATGCTGTATGCTGGACATCATTAATAAAATTTCCGACTTTTACTCCCTGGATACTACCTTTTTTCAGTCATCAGAAATTCTCAAAATTGTCGCAAGGATTCTCAAATAGGTGTAGAAATTCAAAAAAATATGAACCATAACTGAAGTGGCACATTGATTAGGAAAATTTTGATCATTTATCTGACTAATTTGATAAGATACGAAATTTATTAGATAATGGAAAGAATGCGATAAGAGAAATACGATAATAGAGTTCTTTCTTAGAACTTACTATGATAGATCTTTTAATAAGATGTTTAATAATATGGAAGAGCATTAGACGAGAAACATTCTGTATTATGAAAGCTTATTTTAGCCGGGAAGTTCGCTTTTTCGTTTCCTGGAACACAATATAGGCTTGGAACCTTCTTGAGCACTATAGTTTTCTCGAATAATGCCAAGTTTCTCAGATAAGGACGATAGTCCAATACGTCCAGCGTTACGGGATATCTATCTAAAACAGTAAGCAAGTGAGCTGCACAGGAATCACTGAGGATAACAGCTCCTGTGAAATTTTCAATCGAAAATGGCAGCTGAGACAGAGCTGTGCGGATAACAGCATTTTCAAAGTGAAATGCCGCACCTCGGCAACAAGGATACAGAAAGAGAAAATTATGGTACCTGTTTTAGGACAATTGAAAAAAGGTATGCTTCGGTAAAAATTCAAATCCACACTAGTTGGGGTAAAAAAAGAATTTAATATTTCAAGAACGAGGGCTCTCCGAATAGAAGGGTCATTTTTATTTTTAAATAAACTTTTGACCCAAGTCAAGATTACTCCAGAACTTTTTAAAATTTATTATTTTTTGTAGTGGAACAATTAAATCGGGTTAGTGCTTTAAATCAAGTGAATTTTTAACTGAAAAAATCTCTCTGCAGAAAGCGCATCTGGGTCTTGAGGTTTCTAGGAAGGTATTGTTTGAATTCATCCCTAGGCGGAAGACTCCAAGAATTCTAATAATCTTTTAGAAGAAAATCAAGGCTTTCCTTTGAATTATGGATCTTCAGGGATTATCCTTAAACAACATAAGTCAGGTAGTAGGCATTAT